>JASPKZ010003964.1:0-17885 GCA_030220185.1 Diploptera punctata | reverse complement strand
AGGCCAAACAAATAGCACAAGTTCATCTACCAGCCCTGTCATGGCAAGCTTATTAGCTAAACAACCAATGGATTCTACGAGTCCTTCATCAATGTCGGATCCAGATCTCTTGGCAAGTCCAACACCAAAAAAGTCCAGGTTCCACGATAAATTATAAACAGTTTACAGAGCTCAAGGATAAGGTAAGCATATAAACATTATAAAAACACGTTAGATTAAATTTTGAGTTACAGTACTAGTAGGATTTAAATTAAATTCTCTATCCCACACTTCATAATCTTTTTCTATTTAGACCGGTTTCAGAACAAACTTTGTTCCATCTTCAGCACTTACACGGACCATTGTTCTGTCATAATGAAATACTACCACTTTTTTCATCTGTTGGTAGACCAATGAACATCCAGATCAAATCACTTTCTCCAGGAATTTATAATTCATTAATTTCTCCTTGGTTTTTTTAATGTGGATCTTTTCCCAAACTGTGAGCTCGTTAGGTTTTTCTATTTGTTTTATTAATTTAGCCATTCTAAAAGTTAAATAATAAAACAATAGAAAAACCTAAAGAGTTCACAGTTTGGGAAAAGATCCACATTAAAAAAAAGGGAGAATTAATTAATTTGGAAATTCCAGGGGAAAGTGATTTGATCTTAAGGTTTATCAGGTCTACCAACAGATGAAGGAAGAAGCAGTACTTTGTACAACAGAAACAACAGTTGTGTAAATGCTGAAGATGGAGCAAAGTTTGTTCCAAAACTGTTTTAGGCAGAAGAGAAGACAAATTATGAGGTGAGATGATAAAGAATTTATTTTAAATTTAAGATATACCTCATAGTATTAATTCCTAAAAATATCAATACTAATAGGATAAAATATTAAACCAAACTTGGTATGAAGAAAAATGACCAAAATTTTCCGATCGACTTAACATCAGTCATCAGGATAATACTGAAGATGAAGCTACCAAGGCTTTGAATTGCGGTATACTTAGAAGCCTGGTAATGAGAGGGAGGTACGAAACATTTTAATTTATCTTAAATTAAACCTCATAGTGATTTATTCCTATAAAAGTTCAATGTTGTTACAGCAAACTTCCGATTATCCGTGTTAATTGGGACCGAGATATGTACAGAAAAAAAAAACACAGATAATCCAACTAAGTTATTTTAACTATAAACATACAGTACAGTTTAACTTTCACAGAAAAAAAAAAACGCTATGAGGTTTAATTTAAGAATTAAATTAATGTTTTTATTATTACCTCACCTCATATCCTTTTTCTTCTAGACTGCAGTTTCGGAGCTTATCTCCATCATCAGTAGCCTCTCGTCGACTGGTGTTATGTCGTTTATGTAATTAATATTGTCATTAGGTCAGTGTTGCATAGGCTTTCAATGGAATTTCTTTGAAGAAATATGAATATAAATTCTTTGAATAAAGGATGTTTACAGAAAATTTCCAAATTCACTTTATATACTTCACAATATTTCACTAATTCTTCACAAATAACTTGCTGCTAATAATGTTTCTTCCTTCACAATATATTAATCACTCAGTTTCTTTCTACTCGCTGTGATAGTTTCACTTGACACAGTTTCTTGTTGTACCTAGGTCACTTCCACACTTGTCCACACTTGGTACATGGCTCTGACTGATTCTCTGACCCTCGCCCTCATATTTATATATATATATATATATATATATAAGAAAGTTTCTTGGGTTTTCCGCGTCTTGGATTCAAGTTCGGCCCCTGGCCACTGACTCCAACATTTTGGCAAGATCCCACATGCCATTATCAAGGAATGATAAGTTCGAGTCACAGATTTAGGTCTCATATAATTAAACAAATAGAGTTTCGCTGTGGTCCGTTTCCGAAGACGTACACCCATTCAAGGTTTAGTTCTTATGTAGTTAAACTGAAAAGTGAAAGTGTTTAACTACATAAGAACTAAACCTGGATGGGTGTACGTCTTCGGAAACGGACCACAGCGAAAACTCTATTGTTTAATTATACAAGACCTAAATCTGTGACTCGAACTTATCATTCCTTGATAATGGCATGTGGGATCATACCAAAACATCGGAGTCAGTGGCCAGGGGCCCGAACTTGAATCCAAGAACGTGGAAACCCAAGAAAACTTTCTTATTCATACTTATATCTGCAAAAATCTGCAATATAACATATATATATGCGATGGACAGAACCTCTGGAATCAATCCAGTCTCCTGTTGGGTTGAAGGACTTATAGTGCACCTTATTTTGATCACTAGGATTTGTATTTCTATTTACAATTGGGGACTTAACAGGGGGTGTTCTAGCTAATTCATCAATTAATATTGTTCTTCATAATACATACGACAAGAGTTAATAAACCTCTCACTAAATGAACTAGAACATTTTTAGGATTAATAATTATCCCTTCCATGTTTTGGCTTATTTCCTCATGGAATTTATTCTATGAAATTCTTTTCTAGGTGCCCTTGTAAGGAATTTAAAAACATAATTGGTTATAAAAAATTTTAGTAAGGGGAGAACATTTATTTTTATTTCGTATTTTCAATCATTATATTCAACAATTTTTTAGGGCTTGAGAATCCAGAGATTTAAATTAAACCTCATAGTAATTTTTCCTAGTAAAAGTTCAACTTGAGAATATCATCTTTCTGCGAGAGGAAGGATCGATTGCATATGAAAAATTCTCCATAGGCTTTCTGATTCGTGAGTCGACAGCTCATACAAGTCGAGATCCCAATTATTGCCACAGCCCTGAAATTCAAAAGTCAGCCCAACAATGCTTCATAATATTTATGATTGTCTCTATACAAGATATATAATGTTTGCAGGTGTCAAAATTAGAGCATTCTCTGGAAGCTCAACGAGAAATGTTCATGAAGATGCTTACAGACTTAACTGCAAAAGTTAGATGAAGAAGTAGAAAAAAGAAATTCAGCTTCAACAGGCAATGGACAATGCTAACAAATCTGGGGTAACGAAAAGTGTGACTGTTAGCCCCCAGTGCTGACATGTTTTCTTGGGTGAGTGTCAAGCTATATTTTATTGATTGTTATGGTATCCTGAATAATGTTACATAACCTGTTAATCCCTCAGTTCTGAGGCAATAGGCAAGTGCCCGTTTTTTATGAAGTCAGTTCAATTGCACAGAAAAAAAAAAAGTAAAACTTATAAGAATGGATTGGAAGATAAAATGAATGACATTAAACACTATATAACCATTATAAAGAAGAAAAAGATAATGAGATGAAATAATACAATTTTACTTAAATAAAAAAGAAAAGTAAATAACCAATTTCATAATGTGTAAAAATTACTTGTTTGATTGAATGCAATTTGTGGATTTCTAAATTCAAGAAAAATTTGGTAAATCAAGTATTCATATTTCCTTTTCTCATATCATGTTTAAAAAAAAAAGAAGAAAGAAATCACCAAATGTAATCCAAAATGAGTTTATAATATTTATTCACTCAAAAAGTGTTTAAATGGACATTACTCTTCTATTTTTTGAAAAGAAAAATTAATGCTTAAACTGGGAATCGAACTGCAGACTCCCGATCCTGTACATTCGGTACCCAGCCCACTATACCATTCCAAACATGGCACAAACACCAAAATTTGTTGCTGCACGCCGATGTACAGAATCGGAGGTCCACAGGTTGATTCTTGGTTGTGTGGCTTTTGTGCCGTGTCTGGAATGTGTGTAGGCAATTGTGCTGTGTTTGGAATGCTGTTGTGGGCTGCATGCCAATGTACAGAATCGGAGGTCTACAGGTGGTCGATTCCCAGTTCGGTGTTAATTTTCTAATTTAAAGTTAATGTTGGGAAATAAACATTATGAAGTAATATTCATTTAAAATTGGTCAAAGTAATATTTAAAAATCTCACCTCACAAATCTCATATTTTTCCACAATACCAGTTTTAAATGGAATCCTGTCCATCCTCAATCAAATCTCTGACTGATGAAATCCTTCCGCCGCCAACATTTTCCGAGCTGCCATCTAAGGTCGAGTTTATAAACTTTGAGATTAGATTTTGTTTGTTAACTTTTATAAGATTCATGATGTGTTCCGTTGAGGTATTATTCAAAATTAAAATATAAAATTATGGAATATTCACTTGAAAGGTCCGTCTCCTCAACTTATTAATTATGTAACTGTAGCACTTCTGGGACTTGTCCCATCATCGGCAGGATGAAACACCAGTTTTGAATCCTGCCGATGATGGGACAAAGTCCCAAAAGCTCTACAGTTACATAATTAATAAGTTGAGGAGACGGACCTTTCAGGTGATTATTCCATAATTTTATATTTTAATTTTGTTTGTTAAATTCTGTCCCGCGCTATAGCTGAATGGTTAAGGCCTTGGCACAGAGCTATGGGACTTGCGCTGGTTCTAGTCTCCATGGGGGAAGAAATTTTCTGATGGTATTTCGGCCAGTATGCAGCATCATGAGGCATTTGGGTAGGTACAATAAGTAGCGGCTGGGGACTCGACATGCTGACCACATGTTCACTCCTACACTGGCTGGATGATCATGTACCTCTGTTATTGACACATGTGGATGTGAGGCCAGCAGCCGGATGGTAGGCTAAGGGCCTTCTAGGCCTGTTGCGCCAGGAGTTTTTTTCATTTTTATTAAAATTAATCTCAAAGTTTATAAAAACTCAACCACAGATGGCAGCGGCATCAATTGGAGATTTGACTGAGGATGGACGGGATTCTGTTTGAAACTGGTATATTGGAAAAAATATGAGAATCATGAGGTGAGAGTTTTAAATACTACTCTGGCCATATTTTAAAAGTTAATTTTTTCTTTACAAAAAATAAATTTGTCCAGACTGGAACATGTTAAAATAAATATAACAGTAAGACATTACTTTTGCTTATCTGTATGAAAATTCACTTTTCATTAGTTGAATATGCTTTTTGTAATATTAATGCAAGGAAGTTATTTTACTGTAACCCTAGAATTGATGGTCTATGTTATTGTAATACAGCATTTACCAGTTGGTTTTTCCATGTATCCACATTTAAAAGAAAAACTTATTATAATCATGAATTATATTTTTTATGAGCTCCCTGCAGACTAATATTAAAAATAATCTAATAAATTTGGGAATTTTTACATGAGGTTTTCTAATAAGAATCAAATGAATTGTAAATACTTCTTACCTCATATATCTATGTTTTTTTAACACAAAACTGCAGTATTGGAAAAAGAAAATCTTTTCTATCTTCAACTGTTTTCACGACTGTCAATTTTTTCTTTTGCTGGTAATTTTCTAGACTGCCATCTGGTGTACTTTTGAAGAAGTAATTTTTTTAAACTGCCATCTGTTGTATTTTTTAAGAACTTGTAATCAAACTTAGAACTTTGAGGTTCCAGACGAACCAAGTTTGATTACATAGTTCTTCAGAAGTTACACCAGATGGCAGTTTAGAAAATTACTTCTTCAAAAGTACACCAGATGGCAGTCTATAAAATTACTGGCAAAAAAAATTGACTGTCGTGAAAAGAGCTGAAGATGGAAAAAGATGTTTTTTCTGATCTGCAGTTCTGTGTTAAAGAAACATATATGTAGAGGGTAAGAAGAATTCACGATTAATTTGATTCCTAATATTAAAGCGTTGAGAAAATTCTGTTTATTGTGGTCACAGCTGGTTAAAATATGACATTTTTATTTCTGTGACCTCTCTTTTCAAGAATTTTTATGTACCACCTTGCTTTAGCCTGCATTCTTTTTCAACTTTGTTACTATTTTGGAAGTAATGGTTTTTTTACCAGTACTCATTGTTTGAAACATCCAGTGAGGGAAAATATTATTTTCACATTTATTTTATAAACATGTTTCATTCCTTATGTTAGTTTAGCTGCAACTTTTGCATTGCATTGTAGTTAGACCTTGAATTTTTAGGCTAATATATTTAGGAAGTAACATTATGAGGTATCCCATCTACATAAAAAAGTTGTACTTCAATGGATTCTGGCCCATTGTGTAGTGACAGGCAATGAAATAGCCGATTTCTGGCCAAGAAGGGTAGCAAAATTGTTTCGAACCCAACTTATACTTCAGTTTCTTTTCACTCTATCAAAAGAATTATCTCAAATAAATATATCAATAAACTTACAGACGAATACACCACCAAATCATCTGGAAAGGAATGGGAAAAATCTACAAGCTTATGACATTACTACATTACAAAGAAATCTGCAGTAGCAATATTCAGACTGCTAATGGGACATGACTGCCTGAATAAAACACCTACACAGACTTGGCATAACAGATTCACCTAAATGCCTCTTTTTGCAATTTAAATGAAGATGTGGAAAGAAAACCATCTCTTCCATTGTCCAGCTTTTGTAGAAGATACTAACCAAACATTATGAGGTTTTATATTTGAAGAGGAAAAATATACGCTCAGACTGGGGTTTGAACCCAGGACCTTTGGCTTTCTATGCCAATGCTCTACCAACTGAGTTACCTGAGGACTCCTATTTAGATGAAATTTTTTCTCTTATACACTGTTAATTCCCAAGCGTCACATGTTATGAACCTTTTTCTCGATCATGCAAATGGCGACTTCTTTTTTTAAGAAGACTTTCAATTGGGAATTTAAACATTACTTTATAAAGCAAATAGGGCTTTTTTGATATTTTTATTATTAATTTAATACTTCTCACTGAAGGACAAATTATATTTGAAGAGAAAGATATACGCCTAGACCGGGATTTGAACCCTGAACTTTTGTCTTTCTATGCAAATGCTCTACCAAGAAAAGTCAAAGGTCCTGAGTTCAAATCCTGAATCTAGGTGTACATTTTTCTCTTCAAATATAATTTGTCAATCAGTGAGAATATTAAATTAATAATAAAAACAGCTTATGAGGTTTTAATTATATTATTTTTAGTCTGAACATCTTACCTCAATATTAATGTTGATTGTTCTTGAACATGTTTCAAAATATTTAAGGCACAATTCTGGAAATTTGACGATAAAACAGAATTGTTTTGAAACATGTTCAAGAACAAATCAACATTAATATTGAGGTAAGATGTTCAGACTAAAAATATAATATAATTAAAATAACCTCAAAATATAACTTCCTAAACTTAAATATTAATTATGAAGTTTTGTTAATAATCATTAAATGAATCAGATTTTACACCTCACCTCATATATTTCGTATAAACTTTAATGTAAATTTGATGATAAAAGACAGTTTTATGGTCAAAAAAATACAAAATAGGTCTCATTGGATAAGATGGGCATTTAAGGCACAATTAAACTCTTTTAGGTGGTATACCGTTTCATGAAACTTTTACCTACATTGCTGGGTTCTTATTTATTCTTTAAAAAAAAAATCGGCCATAGTGGATTAGTGGTTATGCTCCTTGCCTGGTCCCGAGGGTCGCAGGTTCAAACCCGGCTGGGGTTGATGGATTTTTTAGGATGGAAAAATCCAAGGAGCAAGTCCTCCGGGAGGGACTTTAAAGCTGTGGGGTCCCGAGTCTGAAGATTTTCATGCTCGTAAAAGGTTCTTGAGCCTGAATGAAAAGGCCTCTAAACAAAATTTACCGAATTTTCCCGTCCTATTATTACCTTGGTTTCCTAGATGTCAGTATGAGTCGGAATGCTGACCACGGACCACTCAAATGACATCTATATGAAAACAAGTGTAACTAAATTAGTATGGTTCAAATTCTTCCCTATAGGGGGAGAGCACCTAAATCTCTGTTAAGGGGAACAAGATACAAGGAGAAGAAGAAAAATCCGAGGTTTATATATTGTACAATATTGGTTAGTATAACAAACTTAACATAAAGATTGAAGCTTTAAGTGGAAATTTTGATTTAAAACATTATGACAAATTGGCTAAAACAAGTTAAGTGCAATGCAGCACACAATACATATTTTACAACCCTTATTAATGGATTATGGGGGGGCATGACAAAGGCTATTTCATGTGATTGTAGGTGTGAATCGTTATTAATAGTTGTAGGGAAAGCATTTTATATGTTCATTTGGGGCCATACCTTTCAATATGAATGCATAAATAATTGGGAAGTCATTTGAGTTTTTTAAAAATTGTTTCACTATTGAGGAATTTAGAAAAGATCCACTTAATTGTGATGCATAAAAGGTTCTTTTTGCAAAATTTAAGAACATTTTTAAGAAGATAATTAAACATTATTTTTAAATGATAATTTTTGTCAATAAAAATACTATAAGAATGTTTTGTTTATTCTAATATGTTCATGCGGCCTATATGAATTGTAGCATGTGGTGAAATATTGTAATAATCAATGTATTCAAGTGCAAAAATAGAGTATAGTCCTCTTTTTTGTAAAAGTGAAGCATATGGAAATATCTATTTTTCAAACATTCTCTGATTGTAATCAGACATATCATTACTTGTACTGGTTAGAAATGGATAGCATCAAAATAATGGAATGTAGTAGTCGTCCACGGTGGTTTACACTACAGCCCACCGTATGTCCGACTCTGAAGTTTAGGTTATACGAGGGTAAAGGGAAAAACTCGCCCTCTATTGCCAATAAGGAGACAGTTGAGTGGGAGTAGATGTCTGCCACAACCAATCACTGCTCTTGATGCAGCTATAGCGCGCTAGTAAGGTTTGACTGAATATCCATATTGGCAACACTGTCGTGAAAACATCAGGGTCGGAGAATCAGTGGCTGGGGTATAGTGGTTGTGTTTCTTGCCTCTAGTTCCAAGGGTTACAGATTCAAAAAACAGTCAGGGTCATTGGATTTTTTAGGATGGAAAATCTAAGGAACAAGTCCTCCGGGAGAGACTTTAAGCCATGGGTCCGAAATCTGAGGATTTTCAGGCTCATAAAAGAAACCTTAAGCATGAAAAAAAGAGGTCTCTAAACAAAATTTACCAACCTTCATCATCCTAGTAATAACTTAATTACCTACTGGATGTCTCATTGAGTCAGTTTGCTGACCACATGCCACTCATTGACATTTGTAGGGAAATAAAACATAACTATGATCTTGTAGAAGATTTCAGGGCTGTTGACCGTGGTCTTGAGGCTTATAGTTCCCCAACGTTTTGCCAGAGACTGCGTCCAGCATCCTTAAGGTTGTCTATGAGACTGAGGATGCTGGACGCAGTCTCTGGTGAAATGTCAGGGAACTACAAGCCTCAAGACCATGGCCAACAGCCCAGAAATCTCCTATAAGAACTCATACTAATTCTGACCATGAAGTCATACCTAACTAAATTTGCTTGTGTGTAAAATTGTAGACTTTCACAGCAGGTGTACTGATTCATGTGTTTTATGTCGGCTGCAGACATTTGAAGAGTTAGGAGGTCATAGAACACGCAGAATATCATGAGGATGTCTACCGCAGTAATAATAGACGAAACATTGGGTGTTTAATAAAAACCAGACCATGGCTATTTAGCCCGAAAGACAATAAAAACACATGAATCTATATTTGCTTGGTCTAAAAACATGTGCTAACAAAGGAGAGGCTGTGGTTAGATTGAATAATCCCATAAAGCAAAGAAAGAAGTAAGCAATTACTTCACCTTAAGGGAATGATTAAACTTAAGCATTTGATCTCTGCCTTAGGATTGAGTTACTACTTTCTTGTATTCAGATTTGACCTTGATTCTTTCCAGTGGCAGTGGTATTCTTCCATTTACAAAAAGAACCTGGATAATTATTCCGATAAGGAATTTTAATATGTACATACCTATATTATGCTAATACTATTTTCTGAAAACATGTAAGTTTATTCTCTAATTCATTATCTTGAATTTTAAATGATTAAATGTTATTCATTAGATTGTAAAGTTAAAAAAAATGAATATTTTATCGATACGTAGAACCTTTTTTCCAAAAATAAAGGGGATGGAGATATTTGATAAAACAAATATATTTCAGATAATAGATGAAAAGATGTTCAGGTATAAAGGATACGAGTATGTTGTATAGGAGATTACAGGAATGTTTTTATTACCTCACCTCATATCCTTTATTTTCTAGACCGCAGTTTTTGGAGTATCTCCATCATCAGTAGCCTTGGTCGGACCGGTGTTATGTCGTTTCTTGGCGGTTTTCTTCTTACTTCTATCGGTGGGACCTATGAAAGCTCTGGATCAGGTCAAAATTGCGGAATTTTCGAAATCTCATGAGCTTTTATCTTTAGTTTTTGGGATGTGGGATTTGTCCCCAGACGATGAGTGCACAAACTCTGTGAACAAGCTGACGATCGGAGCAATAGCTTTGAAACTATCGTCCAACAAAATAAAACATATGAAGGTAAGAATGTTAAAAAATACAAACTCAAATACTTTTTTATAATATTTATATATTTCAAATAATAATTGTATTATTTAAAAATAATAGATTTAATTACATCTATACTGAAGAGTTTCCTGCTCATGTCTCAATGTTTTGTAGTTTATAATATACATTACATTTTCATTCTAAAGATCTATCTAATAAAAAAAGCAATAAATTTAGTAAGACCAACAATTTATAAACATTCCCTTAGCACAGTTAATCTCGTTTTATTAAATATAGTATTGATCCATATTCTTTCATCGTATGGAGTAAGGTTTTATTGAAGTTCAAACATGCTCAAAAAATATCACAGGAATTATCATTTTTAATCACATCTCTGTGAAAGTTGAGTGTGTCTGTCATTCCAGGTATTCTATGTTCATATAACTTTAACTGTCCCGCGCTGAGGCCGATGGTTAAGGCAAGATGCCTTGACGTAGAGCTATGGGGACTTGCGCTGTTTCAGGTCCCCATGGTAGAAGAAATTTTCTCATGGAATTTCGGCCATATGGGACCAGTGCCCACCCAGCATCGTGAGGCATTTGGGTAGCTTACAATAATAGCTACTCCAGGTTGAGGATACCTGGTATACGGCTGGGGACCCCAAAATGCTGACCACATGTCACCCCCTACCCTGGCTTATGATCATCTACCTCTGTGATTAACACATATGGACATGAGGCAAGCAGCTGGTAGGCCAGGGCCTCTAGGCCTGTTTGCGCTTGGAGTTTTTTTTTAACCTTCAATCTTGACCATTCATACCCTGTAATTTTACTATATATTTTTTTAACCAACCTCTTGTATTATTATGGTTCGATGTAATAACAAAAATGAAAATTGAAAACAAGTAATATAGAAATAAAGTCTAAAAGAATAAAAAAGTTAAGGAATCTAATAACTCTATGATGCTGTGTTTCCAATGACAAGCATAAAAAAGAATGCACCAAATGATACATAGTAGTAGAATTTGAGATTTAAAAAAGAATAAGCACTTTTTAGGTCATATTACAATAACTTTTTTTATTATATCAGCTATTTTTATATTTTTTTTTATATTTGATCATAATTTTTCTGAACTTTGCCTCTCATATGGTTTTATATTTGGTTAAAGCCGTATCTCAGAGAGCCAGATACATTTAATGTGTAAAAATAGTTTTGGAAAAATAAAAAATAAATCAAAATATAAAATCAGATTTATCACCTCGGGTATAAAAGAAATATAGTTGTCTCTTATTCAGTGCTGTAGTTTTAATTTACTCTGGGAATTTCCTTAACTCTGAGGACAAATGTCAAAAATATATCTTCTGTTAACCATTTTTGTCCAAAATCATCCCATCCTTGAATTAATGTTGTGACATCACTTGTTTCAAGATAAATGATATAATGCTAACATCGATTAATATTATTTAATCTTTTTAAATCTAGATATTTTGGGAATATTTAATTTACATTTATTCTTTAATTTTGTTCTTTTTAAAGCTAGCCTTGTAATCTAACAGCAATAATAGATTAGTTTAAACTGCATATTCAGATGAAATGAAGTTGAGAAATCCGCAGAGCAAGCTATTTCTTAATCACCCTTTGTATACTGTTATTATCATAAATATATAAATTACCGCATAAATAATTATTTTAAAAAATACGGTGTCTTCTCAAAGTGAGATAATTCTCAGACGACTGATTAATGTAATTTTTTCTATATATAAGACTGAGATTGATTGAATTGAACTTCCAACATTTCCCATATGCTTTCACTTTGGGACTTTGCTCTAACGAGTTTTTTTTTCTTTTTTAATTTTTTTTAAAGTGTGCAATCAGGAGTTATTAAGTTACAATTATTAGAGAAACAAGAACATTGAATATATGTAGTTTTGATCTTTTTTTATGTAAAACTTTGTTCTGATGACGTATGTACTGAGACAGATATGATGAATGTTATGAAATTATTTGTTTCTGGAGCAGCCATATACTGGCTATACTTCATGTTGAAGGTCTCCCTAAAAAATTTTTTTAACACTTTTTTTGTGGTGTTGAATTTTCATATTAAATATTAGAATTTCACATCATTAGAAAAATCAGTTTCATCAAAGTTTGTATTTGAGACTGATACATTTTCTTTCAAATATATATTTATGTAATTGTGTGCAATATTCCACTAGAATCAATTAATTATTCAGATTTTACATCTCACCTCATATGTTTTGTATAATCCATGATTGTTTTCAGAAAGTCTCCCTTTGATTTTTGACTGGCATCTGACTGTTGATTTGGTTGGCAATCTTGTAGGCAGATTTTTCTCCCCTCTATTGGTTGACTGATGAACTTCCAAATGAATCCTTTTCCCAGGGAATTTCAAAATTCAACAATTTTGTCGTAAGGAGAAGATCTACATCCAGTAACAAGGACAAAATTCTGAATTTTGAAATTACTGGGGAAAAGGATTTGATTTGGAAGTCGATCAGTCAACCAACAGAAGGCAGAAGAAAATGGGCATACAGTCAGATGCCAGTTGACAATGAAAAATGATTTGATTGGCAACCTTATAAGCAGATTCTTCTCCCCTCTGTTGGTTGACCGATGAACTTCCAAATCAAATCTCTTTCCTTTTCACACCGGGAATTTCAAAATACATGGTTTTCTTTTTATTCTTGCATATCAAAAAACACAACTCAAAATATAATTAAAACAAACCTCATAGTGTGTTATTTTCCACATATATTCAATATAATGTTAGACCCTGTATGATCATGCTTACAAATACAAAATCTAAGCATTTTCCTTCAATTTTCTTTTGTACTTATGAGGAATTATATCTAAGGATTTCCCCAATTTTTTATCCCAATGTATTAAAAAAGGTTGTAAGAATTTATTACTTTTTTTAAAATCCTGAGAGTTGAGATTATATTGTGGATTAGCAAAGGTAATTATTTTGCATGAAGTTCAATGGTAAATACATGTCACAAAAAATGCATTTTGGTTTGAAAATACAAGTTTAATTTGATTTTCCTGAACATTATCAGTTATTTGGCATGTGGGATACAGCATTTGTAATGAGGTTATTTTATCTAATTGCCATTTGAATTTAATGAGTGAAGGAATACAATATATTAATGTTCTAGAGATCTGGGCAGCTTGAGATGGGAAAAAAAAAAATCATGATAAGGAACAATAGTATAGAGATTTCAAATTGAAATGGCTTCAAAGATACAGTCTGGAATGAATATGTATTTGAAACCTGTAAGATCTATAATTCTGAAGTAATTTATTTTATAACTATCAGTTTCATGTTAATTGATGCCTTTTTATAGCTCTTCTTGTTTAATTTCTTATGATTACAAACAATAAAAAATAAAGATTGAAAAAGCATGGATTGTTTTCATACCGTCCTTTTCTACATTTAAGTATTTCTGCTGATTTTACCTCCTCATAATTATATTATTTTTGGTCTGGACATCTTACCCAACCTCAATATTAATGTTGATTTGTTCTTGGACATGTTTCAAAACAATGTTTGAAACATGTCCAAGAACAAATCAACATTAATATTGAGGTAAGATGTCCAGACCAAAAATAATATAATTAAAATACACCTCAAAATATAACTTCCTACAATTAAATATTAATTACCTCCTAATAATTTTTACTTCCCAAACATTAATTTAATATATTTCTGTGATTACTTTGAATTTGATTTTTATACAATGAAATTATAAGTTTTTTTTTTTTTTTTTTGTACATTTGCTTTAAACCTAGACATAGTTCTACTTTATCTTCAATTCTTGTTGTCCAAGAATGATAGAGCTGTTACCCGACTCAAAAATAATTAGATAATTAAACCTGTTTTTAAATTTCCTTTCAATACCTGAATTGATAGATAACATTTATATTATTTGTTTAAATTTAATTTATTTTAAACCCTTCACTTGATAATATTCCTGTGGGATAATTGGTTTCTTTTATATTTTTATAATTAAAAAAAGTGAACTGATAAAAATTATTTTTCTTTTCAAAAAATAAATTTGTCCAGGACTGGAATATGTTAACTAAACATAAACATTACAATGATAAAAATTACTTTAAATTTGTGCCAAATAAAAGAGCAATACAAAAGTAATAATGTTAAATTTTGTACATTAGTTGTTTCACGATGGTATGACAGATTTAAATAAATTGGTATGGGAAACTGAGTTTTGTTATATAAGAGTTAAAACAAACAGAGTGAAAATTTTCTACTTAAATCAGGATTTGAAGATATCCACAAACCAATTGTGCTACTTACGTGATCCAAGAGTAGACACCAAAGAGTTTAAATGCAGTTACTTGAGAATTAAGTTTTGAAGTGATACTTACATGCATGGGACTTACAAGATTTTTTAGCCTGTGTTATATTCTTACTAAATAAAACATAATTTTGTTCATGATGGAATGAGAATTAGAATTTAACTTAAGATGATTTGCCCTTCATGTGTGAGGTACTTGTGCTGCTACATTTTCTAGTCCTTTCACAGTTATATAAATTATGTGCAATTTGCAGCCACATACATACATGAATGTCTCTTAAATTCAACAAGCCTTGATTTTTTATGGTTACTACAACTTTTGATGAAGAATATAGAATAATATTAGATAATATAACTTCATTTTATATTAATTGTACCCAGCTTGTATTTTTAATTTTTGTAAAAAACTATGTAATGAATTAATTAATAATTCAAATTGTACTTTACAATTAACCTGTATGAAATGATGGTGTAATTGTAAAATGTTATCCATTAATAGCCATTAAAAATTTGCTAATAATCTAATAAGCATTAACATGAAATCAAATTGAAAACTAAAAACTGTAAATGTTTTATTGTAAACTTAATTGTGAAACTAGAAGAAAAAATACACTATATTGTTTATGTGAGAAGTGTTGGTTAAATTATTGTGACATCTGACCTTATTTAAATTATTGTACATCTAGCAAATATCTCACCTGCCCATCAATTTTTATATATTTTTTTCTCCATCAGCCCCCACCCACCACATATCTTCATTCTACGTGGGTACAGTACATTAAGTTGTTGTTGAGACTGAGCGCATAGTGGTGGCTGATATTTATGCTCTAGAGCATTAGGTGGCGCCATCATGGTATGGATTACCTTGTCAGTTAGCTATTGCTCCAGCAAGAGAGAGTTGAGTGCATTCACTGCAAGCAGAACTACGGCCTGTGTCGTACGGTGATTGATTTGATGTGAATGGCAGAGCAGACAGCATAAAGTTCTGTCAGAAATTGAAAGAGCGATTTCCAAATTGATAGTAAATCCATGAAATACCAAACTCCAGAATCGCGATTTTTATTTTAAGGTTATTTAAATTTTAAATGGATGGATTTTCATATAAGTTATGTTTATTTGTAACTACATTGGCCAACATATTGTCACACAATTTCAAAAAATCCTCCACCATTACAAATGGTGTAACAGTGTCACATGACTTGGAGTTAAGACTTTGGAAAGGTAAACATAAGTTTATAAACGAAAGTTTTAGTAAGAGAAAGTAATATCTAATTAATCAATAAAGTATTTGCAGTTTATTAAGTTTCGAAATCGTTCCGTCGCTTTGGGAGTGGTTAGTAGAGTCCCCAACCTTTCCACTCCGGCGACCAACGGTTTCGACTTCCACCGGCGGGGTTTAGGGATTTTAAATCTCCGCCCTTGGGTTTGGGTGTGTGTACTGTCCGTGTTCCTATAGTTGAGAAATAAAAATACACGTTAACAACAAAAGGTAAAACAAGAAGGAAAAAAAAAACAGTGTAACGGAAAAAAAAAAAGATGTTTGGCTTACACGAAGATATCACAATTTTTTCAGAGTTCATTATATCAAGCGTAAATTTACTGCATCTGCTTGCACTATTGATGCTCATATGGTACTGCTAATGGTGCTGGGTAACACCTATCTTACTTACAAATAATCTTGACTACCTTGTATTTTGTTGTTATAAAATAAGAATGAAAACAGTCTGCAATAGCAGAAAGCTCAGAAGTTTATTAATCCATCGGATTCCATGCCACTTTTGGTATAATACCCAATCACACGGTGTTCATTATGTTTTAGCCCACTCTGAACGTTACTAGTGCTCTTTTTCTCGCTTTCCGTCCTAAATGACTTATAGGCTTTTCTTCAAACAAATAACACAAAAAAAAAGGATCACCATAGAAAATCACAGCAGACTGTTGTTCTCGACATGTAACAAGGAGTGCCATAGCAGCCCCCAATGATGAGTCACGTGCTTTGTACCAAATCAGCAGATTGGTCATTTGGATATAAGACATATTGGATATAAAAACACTGGGATATAAGAGCCTTTGGAATAAACCGATTTTCAAACATTTTAACAGGGATATAAGACACTTAGGAACAATACAACGTGTTAACATGATACCTGACGACTAAAGACTTTTGTCACATAAAAATAATCGAAAAATCTAAATTTTGGATGTAAGACACTTTGGAAGAGCTCTTCAATTAGGCAAACCACTGTCGAAAACGTTTCAAATGAGGCAGTAGTTTACGGTGAGTACGCATGAGTTGCAGTGTTGTGTTTAGGTGGCACCAACGTTTTTTACAAGAGATACAGTTTGAATATGATGTGTGTACTGGTCGCCACAAACACTTCGAACTAAACTCAAGATCTAAGAAGTTGTGACATTGGTTCGTGCTAACCGCTCCCAATCAGTAACGATCGGGCAGCAGTGGTAAGGGTCAGCATGGTATTGTTACAAATTCTGTCTGATGACCTGGACAAATTTCTCATGTTACCTTATCCAGCCCAGTGTGCAGTAATCCTGTCGCAAGACCCACATGAATGATCACATGACGATTTTTTTCTCTCTTCCTCGCAGAAGCAATCCACGGGACGTAGATTTCATTCTTCTGAAAGATGTCTCACTGCCCACAGAGAAGTCATACGGGCACCAAGATAAGCCATATGGGTGCTTCCAAACAGCTATACCTACCACAGTTGCCAAACATGCATGACGCCAAAGGCGACTAATTTTGAGGGGAGGATTGATTCTATTTAAGTGTACTCTCTATTGCTCGCATCTTTTGAGACATTCAGATTCGTGTGGGTGCCTAATCCTCAGGTGCAAAGTCTCAGAACTTAAGACTGTAGTACTAGTAGTGCTAGATATATGGCCTATATATAAATGGGCAATATTATAATAATATTTTCAACAGTGGTGTTATGGTAGGTTTCTTTTAATATGGATACCAATTATATTTTATAATATTGACTATATGCTTTCGTGACATTGTAGGGAATAGTATCACTAAATTAACTTGGTCTAGAAGCTCCTACTAAGGAGAGGGTATGGCTAGATTCAAAGGGCCATAAGTCAAGGAAGTATGTTACATTTTTTTTTGTAGTAGATTTGTATGAGATAGGTAGAAACATTGATTTTTACCTAGTATGTTTACTTATTTAATATTGATATCCTAATTGTTTTTGACAAAGAAAAATTACCTAAGAATATTCGCACCTAAAGACTTCAGATCAATTTA
>JASPKZ010003963.1:0-14255 GCA_030220185.1 Diploptera punctata | reverse complement strand
GACAAAACCGAGGTGTCATTAAGACACTGTTCGACAGAGCGACTAAGTTATGCCAACCACAACACCTTAAACAATAACAAACCCCTCTGTTTCTTAATTGTTTTCAGAGAAAATGGCTACATCATCCAAGGAAATAAGACAAACCATCCATCCACGAAGACAGCACGTCAGAATGGATAACACACCCCTCAACCAGCATAGCCTACTTACCATATGTACAAAGAGTCACAGATCGTACGGAAAACTCCTACGAAAATTACAACATAAAAACAGTTTTACAGAACTGCAAGAAAAACAGAAGATTGTTGTCTTCGCTCAGCTAAGGATCCTCGTCCACCTCCCTCCACTTGCGGCCGTATATCGACTTCCTTGTTCGTGTGGTAAATCATATATAGGGAACCACGAAAAGAAGTATAGCCACCACGTTTATCAGAACATAAAAGAAACTGCAGACAAGGAGAAAATGGATAAATCAGCTTGTAGCAAACATGCCAATTATGAATGGACACCAGATTCTATTCGACGATACCAAGTTTTAGCCAACAAACTTCCTACTATTTCCCTAGAGATTATACCGAGATGCTATAGAAATATACAAGCATAAGGGAAATATCAACAGAAAAGAGGAAGGTATCAAACTGGCTAAGGCCTGGTATCATACACTAGAAAATAAATGCATTGACACTAGGGACAACAAGGAGACGATCATTAGCCAATCAGCAAGAGCCACGCCCACTCACCCTGCACCCACCACTAATACAACGTCCACAACGTCCACAGCGCTCACTCTAAGTAAATCTTCCGACCAGGAAACACGCCTAGAAGCACTCGCCACTGAAAATGCCCTCCGCAGTTGAGGGCGAAACGTCTGGTATCAACACCAACTATGGACCACGGCCACATAACCCTGAATCACTCAACATTATGATTACCGGCCGTGAAAGCCTGCATTCAATTATATTCGTATAGTTTGACCAGAAAATGTCAAAATTTTCGAAACAAAAAAAAGTGGCCAAATACTATCTAGAGACTGTGTCCGGGATTTTTAATGCAAGGAATCGGGTCTATATCCAGAATTTAAAATTTAGTTTTCCGTGGACATAGTCGTACAGATTAACATATGAAGTGTAAAAATTCTCGATTATTACGAAATTGCGAAATTAGTTTCTTGAGACTGTGTAAAGCGTTTATGTTGAAAAAATCCAGTATAAGTACAGAATTTCAAAAGTGTGTTGGAAAACGTTATATTCTTACAGTGTGAACAGAAACTGTCAAATTTTTCGAAACTTCAAAAAATGCATAAATTCTTTCTAGGTACTGTATCCTTGGATTATAGTGCAAAAAATAAGGACTAAATCCAACTTTTCAAAATTGAGTTTTCCGTGGTTACCGTCTTACAGATTAACAAAAAAATGTAAAAATTCTCGATTATTTAAAAATTTCAAAATTACTTTCTTGAGACAGTGACAAGCGTTTATAATAGATATAATGCACTCAAAGTACGAAATTTGAAAATTGTGTTCTACAATGTTATATTCTTACAGTTTGAACAGAAAATGTCAAATTCTTCGAAACTCCAAAAAAAATCAAAAATTCTACCTAAAGACTGTGTCACTGATTTATAATGCAAGCAATTCGGACGAATTCCAAAAATTCAAAATTGAGTTTTCCGTTGTTATCGTCTAACAGATTAACAACAAAGTGTAAAAAATGTCGATTATTAACAAATTGCAAACTTACTTTCTTGAGACTGTGTAAAGCTTATATGATGCAAAAAATCCAGTGTAAGTACAGAATTTCAAGATTGTGTTGAAAATGTAATATTCTTACAGTTTGACCAGATAATGTCAAATTTTTCGAACCTTCAAAAAATACAAAAATTCTATCTAGAAACTGTGTCCTTGGATTTTAGTGCAAAAAATAAGGACTAAATCCAAATTTTCAAAATTGAGTTTTCCGTGGTTATCGTCTCACAGATTAACAAAGATATGTAAAAAATGTCGATTATTAAGAAATTGCAAATTTACTTTCTTGAGACTGTGTAAAGCGTTTAGGATGCAAAAAATCCAGTATAAATACAGAATTTCAAAAGTATGTTGGAAAATGTTATATTCTTACAGTTTGGCCAGAAAATGTCAAATTTTTCGAATCTTTAAAAACACGATAATACTACCTAGAAACTGTGTCCGCGATTTATAATGCAAATAATCTCGACTATATCCAAAATTTCAAAATTGATTTTTCCGTAATTATCGAGTAACAGATTAACAAAAAAACGAAAAATTCTTCAATACTAAGAATGCAAGATTTACATTCCTGAGACAGTGAAAACGTTCATAATGCATTAAATGCAATCTAAGTACAGAATTTCAAAATTGTGTTGTACAATTTAATATTCTTATAGTTTGGCCAGAAAATGTCAAACAATCTGGTCTATATCCAGAATTTTCAAAATTGAGTTTTCCGTGGATATAGTCGTACAGATTAACATATAAAATGTAAAAATTCTCGATTATTACGAAATTGCAAAATTACTTACTTGAGACTGTGTAAAGCGTTTATGATGCAAAAAATCCAGTATAAGTACAGAATTTCAAAATTTTGTTGGAAACTGTTATATTCTTACAGTTTGGCCAGAAAATGTAATTTTTTTCGAATCTTCAAAAAACACAATAATACTATCTAGAGACTGTGTGCGGGATTTATAATGCAAACAATTCGGACTATATCCAAAAATTTGAAAATTGATTTTTTCGTGATTATCGACTAACAGATTAACAAAAAAATTTAAGGATTCCCGATTACTAAGAAAATGCAAGATCACTTTCCTGAGACAGTGAAAACTTTCACAATGCATAAAATGCAATTATAGTACAGAATTTCAAATATGTGTTGTATAATGTTATATTCTTATTGTTTGACCAGAATATGTCAAATTTTTTTTTACTTCAAAATATGGAAAAATACTACCAAGAGAATGTGTCAGGGTGTTTATAAAGCAAACAATTCGGTCCAAATCCAGAATTTGAAAATTGAGTTTTCCGTGGTTATAGTATTAAAATGAACAAATAAAATTTATAAGTTCTCGATTATTAAGAAATTGCAGAATTACATTCTTGAGACTGTGTATAGCGCTTATGATGCAAAAAATCTAGTATAAGTACTGAATTTCAAAATTGTGTTAGAAATTTCTTATTAAGAAAATGCAAAATTGCTTTCTTGAGACGGTGTAAAACGTTCATAATGCATAAAATGCAGTCAAAGTACAGAATTTCAAAATAGTGTTGTACAATGTTATATTCTTGTAGTTTGACTAGAAAATGTCGAAAGTTTCGAAACTTCAAAAAATGGCCAAATACTATCTAGAGACTGTGTCCGGGATTTGTAATGCAAACAATCGGGTCTATATACAGAATTTCAAAATTGAGTTTTCCGTGGATATAGTCGTACAGATTAACATATAAAATGTAAAAATTCTCGATTATTAAGAAATTACAAAATTACTTTCTTGAGACTGTGTAAAGCGTTTATGATGCAAAAAATCCAGTATAAGTACAGAATTTCAAAATTTTGTTGGAAAATGTTATATTCTTACAGTTTGAACAGAAAATGATAATTTTTTCGAATCTTCTAAAAACCAATAATTCTATCTAGAGACTGTGTGCGGGATTTATAATGCAAACAATTCGGACTATATCCAAAATTTCAAAATTGATTTTTCCGTGATTATCGACTAACAGATTAACAAAAAAATGTAAACATTCTCGATTACTAAGAAATTGCAACATCCCTTTCGTGAGACAGTGAAAACGTTCACAATGCATAAAATGCAATCATAATACAGAATTTCAAATGTGTGTTGTACAATGTTATATTCTTAAATTTTGACCAGAAAATGAAAATTTTTTTTTACTTCAAAATATGGAAAAATACTATCATGACACTGTATCAGGGTGTTTAGAATGCAAACAATTCGGTCTAAATGCAGAATTTGAAAATTGAGTTTTCCGTGGTTGTAGTAATAAGATGAACAAATAAAATTTATAAGTTCTCGATTATTAAGAAATTGCAGAATTACTTTCTTGAGACTGTGTATAGCGCTTATGATGCAAAAAATCCGGTATAAGTACAGAATTTCAAAATTTTGTTAGAGAATGATATATTTTTACAGTTTGAACAGAAACTGTCAAATTTGTCGAAACTTCAAAAAATGCAAAAATTCTATCTTGAGACTGTGTTCTTGAATTATAATCCAAAACATAAGGACTAAATCCAAATTTTCAAAATTGAGTTTTCCGTTGTTATCGTGTAACAGATTAACAAAAAATGTAAAAATTCTCGATTATTAAAGAATTGCAAAATTACTTTCTTGAGACAGTGAAAGCGTTTATAATGTAGTATAAATACTGACTTTGTAAATTGTGTTGTATAATGTTATATTCTTACAGTTTGACAGAAAATGTCAAATACTTCGAAACTTCAAAAAATGCAAAAATTCTATCTAGATACTGTGTTCTTGAATTATAATCAAAAAAATAAGGACTAAATCCAAATTTTCTAAATTGAGTTTTCCGTTGTTATCGTCTTACAGAATAACAAAAAAATTTAAAAAATCTCGATTATTATGAAATTGTAAAATTGATTTCTTGAGACAGTGTAAAACGTTCATAATGCATAAAATGCTGTCAAAGTACAGAATTTCAAAATTGTGTTGTACAATGTTATATTCTTGTAGCTTGACCAGAAAATGTCAAAGGTTTCGAAACTTCAAAAAATGGCCAAATACTATCTATAGACTGTGTCCGGGATTTGCAATGCAAACAATCGGGTCTAAATCCAGAATTTCAAAATTGAGTTTTCCGTGGATTTAGTCGTACAGATTAACACATAAAATGTAAAAATTCTCGATTATTAAGAAATTTCAATATTACTCTCTTGAGACCGTGTAAAGCGTTTATGATGCAAAAAATCCAGTATAAGTACAAAATTTCAAAAGTGTGTTGGAAAATGTTGAATTCTTACAGTTTGACCAGATAATGTCAAATTTTTCGAATCTTGAAAAACACAATAATACTATCTAGATATTGTTTCCGGGATTTATAATGCAAACAATTCGGACTATATCAAAATTTCAAAATTGATTTTTCCGTGATTATAGACTAACAGATTAATAAAAAAATTAAAGTTAATAAGAAATTGCAAGATTTCATTCCTGCGACTGTGAAAACGTTCTCAAAGCATAAAATGCATTCATAGTACAAAATTTCAAATGTGTGTTGTAAATTGTTATATTCATATAGTTTGACCAGAAAATGTCAAAATTTCCCTAACTTCAAAAACATGGAAAAATACTGTCCAGAGGCTGTGTCAGGGGTTCATAATGCAAACAATCCGGTCTAAATGCAGAATTTGAAAATTGAGTTTTCCGTGGTTATAGTATTAAGATGAACAAATAAAATTTACAAGTTCTCGATTATTAAGAAATCGCTGAATTACTCTCTTGAGACTGTGTATAGCGCTTATGATGCAAAAAATCTAGTATACGTACTGAATTTCAAAATTGTGTTAGAAAATGTTATATTCTTACAGTTTGAACAGAAATAGTAAAATTTTTCGAAACTTCAAAAAATGAAAAAATTCTATCTATAGACTGTGTCTTTGAATTAAAATGCTAAAAATAAGCACTAAATCCAAATTTTCAAAATTGAGTTTTCCGTGCTTATCGACTTACAGATTAACAAAAAAAATCTAAGAAATTTCGATTATTAAGAAAATGCAAAATTGCTTTCTTGAGAGGGTGTAAAACGTTCATAATGCATAAAATGCAGTCAAAGTACAGAATTTCAAAATTGTGTTGTACAATGTTATATTCCTGTAGTTTGACTAGAAAACGTCAAATTTTTCGAAACTTGAAAAAATGCAAAAATTCTATCTAGAGACTGTGTCCTTGAATTATAATGCAAAAGATAAGGACTAAATCAAAATTTTCAAATTTGAGTTTTCTGTGGTTATCGTCTTACAGATTTACAAAAAAAGTAAAAAATCTCGATTATTATGAAATTGCAAAATTGATTTCTTCAGACAGTGTTCATAATGCATATAATGCAATCTAAATACAGAATTTCAAAATTGTGTTGTACAATGTTATATTCTTATAGTTTGACCAGAAAATGTCAAAAGTTTCGAAACTTCAAAAAATGGCCAAATACTATCTAGAGACTGTGTCCGGGATTTGTAATGCAAACAATCGGATCTATATCCAGAATTTTAAAATTGAGTTTTCCGTGGATATAGTCGTACAGATAACACATAAAATGTAAAAATTCTCGATTATTACAAAATTGCAAAATTACTTTCTTGAGACTGTTTAAAGCGTTTATAATGCAAAAAATCCAGTATAAGTACAGAATTTCAAAATTGTGAGGGATAATGTTATATTGTTACAGTTTGACCAGATAATGTCAAATTTTTCGAATCTTCGAAAAACACAATAATACTATCTAGAGACTGTGACCGGGATTTATAATGCAAACAATTCGGACTATATCCAAAATTTCAAAATTGATTTTTCCGTGATTATCGACTAACAGATTAACAAAAAATGTAAAGATTCTCGATTAATAAGAAATTGCAAGATCACATTCCCGAGACAGTGAAAACGTTCTCAATGCATAAAATGCAATCATAGTACAGACTTTCAAATATGTGTTGTATAATCTTGTATTCCTATAGTTTGACGAGAAAATGTCAATTTTTTTTCCTTCAAAATATGGTAAATTACTATCAGTAGACTGTGTCAGGGTGTTTATAATGCAAACAATTCGGTCTAAATCTAGAATTTGACAATTGAGTTTTCCGTGGTTATTGTATTAAGATGAACAAATAAAATTTATAAGTTCTCGATTATTAAGAAATGGCAGAATTACTTTCTTGAGACTGTGTATAGCGCTTAAGATGAAACAAATTCAGTATAAGTACAGAATTTCAAAATTGTATTAGAAAATGTTATATTCTTACAGTTTGAACCGAAACTGACAAATTTTTCGAAACTTCAAAAAATGCAAAAATTCTATCCAGGGACCGAGTCCTTGAATTATAATGCAAAAAATAAGGACTAAATCCAAGTTTTCAAAATTGAGTTTTCCGTTTTTATCGTCTTACAGATTAACAAAAAAATGTAAAAATCTCGATTATTAAGAAAATGCAAAATTGCTTTCTAGAGACAGTGTAAAACGTTCATAATGCATAAAATGGAGTCTAAGTACAGAATTTCAAAATTGTTTTGTTCAATGTTATATTCTTGTAGTTTGACCAGAAAATGTCAAATTCACCGAAACATCAAAAAATGTAAAAATACTATCTAAAGACCGGGATTTATAATGCAAACAATTCGGACCAAATCCAAAATTTAAAAATTGAGTTTTCCGTGGTTATCGTCTAACATATTAACAAAAAAATGTAAAAAATCTCGATTATTAAGAAATTGCAAAATTACTTTCTTTAGACTGTATATTGCGCTTATGATGCAAAAAATCCAGTATAAGTACAGAATTTCAAAATTGTGTTAGAAAATGTTATATTCTTACAGTTTGAACAGAAACTGTCAAATTTTTCGAAACTTCAAAAAATGCAAACATTTTTCGTATCTTCAAAAAAATGCAAAAGTACTATCTAGAGACTGTGTCTGGGATTTATAATGCAAACAATCCGATCTAAATCCAGAATTTCAAAATTGAGTTTCCCGTAGTTATAGTTATACAGATTTATAAATAAAATGTAAAAATTCTCGATTATTAAGAAATTGTAAAATTACTATCTTGAGACTGTTTAAATCTTTTATGATGCAAAAAATCCAAAATTACTGCAGAATTTAGAAATTATGTTGTAAAATGTTGCATTCTCACAGTTTGACCAGAAAATGTTAAATTTTTCGAACCTTCATAACATGCATAAATTCTATCTAGAAACTGTTTCCGGGATTTATAATGCAAAAACTAAGGACTAAATCCAAATATTCTAAATTGAGTTTTCCGTGGTTATGGTCTTACAGATTAACAAAAAAATCTAAATATTCTCGATTATTAAGAAAATGCAAAATTACTTTCTTGAGAATGTGTAAAGCTTTTATAATGCATAATTTGCAGAATAAGTACTGAATTTCAAAATTGTGTCGTACAATATTTTACTCTTATAGCCTCGTCAGTAAATGTCATAATTTTCGTAACTTCAAAAAATTCAAAAGTACTATCTAGAGGCTGTTTCCGGGATTTATAATGCAAATAATCCGGTCTAAATCCAGAATTTCAAAATTGAGTTTTCCGTGGTTATCGTCTTACAGATTAACAAATAAAATGTAAAAATTCTCGAATATTAAGAAATTGCAAAATTACTTTATTGAGACTGTTTAAATCGTTTATGATGCAAAAAATCCAAAATATGTACAGAAATTAAAATTGTGTTGTAAAATGTTGTATTCTTACAGTTTGACCAGAAAATGTTAAATTTTTGGAAACTTCATAAATTGCAAAAATTCTATCTAGAAACTGTGTCCGGGATTTAAAATTAAAAAACTAAGGAATAAATCCAAATATTCAAAATTGAGTTTTCCGTGGTTATCGTCTAACGAATTAAAAAAATGTAAAAAAATCTCGATTATTAAGAAATTACAAAATTACTTTCTTGAGATTGTGTAAAGCGTTTATAATGTAAATATCCAGTATACGTACAGAATTTCAGAATTGTGTTGTAAAATGTTATATTCCTATAGTTCGACCAGAAAATGTCAAAATATTCGTATTTTCAAAAAATGTAAAAATACTATCAAGAGACAGTGTCATGGTGTTTATAATGCAAACAATCCGGTCTAAATACAGAATTTCAAAATGACTTTTCCGTGGCTATCGTCTTACAGATCGACAAACAAAATATAAAAATTCTCGATTATTAAGAAGTTGCAAAATTACTTTCTTGAGACAGTGTAAAGCGTTTATAATGCATAAAATGCAGTATAAGTACTGAATTTCAAAATTGTGTTGTACGATGTTATATTCTAATAGCTTGACCAGAAAATGTAAAAATTTTCGTAACTCAAAAACTGCAAAACTAATATCGAGAGATTGTGTCCGGGATTTATAATGCAAAAAATTAGGACTAAACCAGGTTTTGAAAATTCAGTTTTCCGTGGTTATGGTCTTAGAGATTAACAAAAAAATGCAAAAACTTTCGATTATTAAGAAATTGCAAAATTACTTTCTTGAAACAGTTTAAATCGTTTATAATGCAAACAATCCAAAATAAGTACAGAAATTAAAATTGTGTTGTAAAATGTATTCTTACAGTTTGACCAGAAAATGTTAATTTTTTCGAATCTTCATAAAATGCAAAAATTCTATCTAGAAACAATGTCCGAGATTTAAAATGCAAAAACTAAGGACTAAATCCGAAAATCAAAAATTGAGTTTTTCCGTCGTTATCGTCTAACGGATTAAGAAAAAAATGTAAAAAATCTCGATTATTAAGAAATTGTAAAATTAATTTCTTGAGAAAGTGTAAAGCGAATATGATGCAAAGAATACAGTATACGTTCAGAATTTCAGAATTTTGTTAGAAAATATTAAATTGAGTTTTCCGTGGTTATGGTCTTAGAGATTAACAAAAAAATGTAAGAATTCTCGATTATTAAGATATTGCAAAATTAATTTCATGAGACTGTTTACAGCTTTCATGATGCAAAAAATCCAAAATAAGTACAGAAATTCAGAATTGTTTTGTAATATGTTGTATTCTTACAGTTTGACCAGAAAATGTTAAATCTTTCGAACCTCAATTAAAATGCAAAACTTCTATCATGAAACTGTGTGCGGGATTTATAATGCAAAAAGTAAGGACTAAATCCAAATATTCAAAATAGTGTTTTTCGTTTTTATAGTTTTACAGATTAACAAGTAAGGTTAAAATTCTCGATTATTAAGAAATTGCTAAATTACGTTCTTGAGAGAGTGAAAAGCGTTTATAATGCATAAAATGCACTCTACGTACAGAATTTGAAAATTGTGTTGCCCAATGTTATATTTTTACAGTTTGAACAGAAAATGTCAAATTCTTCGAAACTTAAAAAATGCAAAAATACTAAAGACTGTGTCCGGGATTTATAATGCAAACAATTCGGATCAAATCCAAAATTTCAATATTCAGTTTTCCGTGGTTATCGTCTAACACTATAACAAAATAATGTAAAAAATCTCGATTATTAAAAAATTGCTCAATTACTTTTTTGAGATTAATAAGAAATTGCAAAATTACTTTCTTGAGGCTGTGTAAAGCGTTTATTTAGCAAAAAGTCCAGTATAAGTTCAGAAATTCTAAATTGTATTGGAAAAAGTCATATTCTTACAATTTGACAAGAAAATGTCCAAATTTTCAAAACTACAAAAAATGCAAATATACTATGTAGAGACTATGTAAGGGATTAATAATGCAAACAATCCGGTCTAAATCCAGAATTTCGAAATTGAGTTTTCCGTGGTTATAATTATACAAATTAATAAATGAAATCTAAAAAATTTCAATTATTTAGAAATGCAAAAATTACAATCATGAGACTGTTTAAAGCGTTTATGATGCAAAAATTCCCAGATAACTACAGAAATTAAAAATTGTGTTGTAAAATGTTGCATTCTCACAGTGTGACCAGAAAATGTTAAATTTTTTGAATCTTCATAAAATGCAAAAATTCTATCTAGAAACTGTTTCCGGGATTATAATGCAAAAACTAAGGACTAAATCCTAAAATTCAAAATTGAGTTTTCCGTGGTTATGCTCTTACAGATTAACAAAAAAATGTGTAAATTCTCGATTATTAAGAAAATGCAAAATTACTTTCTTGAGATAGTGTGAAGCGTTTATAATGCATAAATTGCAGAATAAGTACTGAATTTCATAATTGTGTCTTACAATGTTAAACTTATATAGTTTGACCAGAAAATGTCAACATTTTCGTAACTTCTAAAAATGCAAAAGTACTATCTAGAGACTGTGTCCGGGATTTATAATGCAAATAATCCGGTCTAAATCCAGAATTTCAAAATTGAGTTTTCCGTGGTTATCGTCTTACTGATTAACAAATAAAATGTAAAATTCTCGATTATTAAGAAATTGCAAAATTACTTTCTTGAGACTGTTTAAATCGTTTATGATGCAAAAAATCCAAAATAAGTACAGAAATTAAAATTGTGTTGTAAAATGTTGTATTCTTACAGTTTGACCAGAAAATGTTAAATTTTTCGAATCTTCATAAAATGCAAGAACTGTCTCCGGGATTTAAAATGCAAAACTAAGGTCTAAATCCAAATATTCAAAATTGAGTTTTCCGTGGTTATCGTCTAACGGATTTACAAAAAAATGTAAAAAAATCTCGATTATTAAGAAATTGCAAAATTACTTTCTTGAGATTGTGTAAAGCGTGTATCATTTAAAAAATCCAGTATACGTACAGAATTTCAGAATTGTGTTGGAAAATGTTATATTCCTATAGTTTGAACAGAAACTGTCAAATTCCTATAATTTGACCAGAAAATGTCAAAATTTTCGTATCTTCAAAAAATGCAAAAATACTATCAAGAGACTGTGTCAGGGTGTTTATAATGCAAACAATCCGGTATAAATACAGAATTTCAAATTTGAGTTTTCCGTCGCTATCGTCTTACAGATTA
The DNA here is from genome assembly GCA_030220185.1 of Diploptera punctata. Classification (NCBI taxonomy): domain Eukaryota; kingdom Metazoa; phylum Arthropoda; class Insecta; order Blattodea; family Blaberidae; genus Diploptera; species Diploptera punctata. Next base: position 2,544 of record JASPKZ010003963.1, on the reverse strand, counting down.
TCAAATAAAATGTGAAAATTCTCGATTATTAAGAAATTGCAAAATTACTTTCTTGAGACTATTTAAATCGTTTATGATACAAAAATTCCAAAATCAGTACAGAAATTAAAATTGTGTTGTAAAATGTTGCATTCTCACAGTTTGACCAGAAAATGTTAAATTTTTCGAACCTTCATAACATGCATAAATTCTATCTAGAAACTGTTTCCGGGATTTATAATGCAAAAACTAAGGACTAAATCCAAATATTCTAAATTGAGTTTTCCGTGGTTATGGTCTTCACAGATTAACAAAAAAATCTAAATATTCTCGATTATTAAGAAAATGCAAAAGTACTTTTCTTGAGCATGTGTAAAGCTTTTTATAATGCATAATTTGCAGAATAAGTACTGGAATTTCAAAATTGTGTCGTACAATATTTTACTCTTATAGCCTCGTCAGTAAATGTCATAATTTTCGTAACTTCAAAAAATTCAAAAGTACTATCTAGAGGCTGTTTCCGGGATTTATAATGCAAATAATCCGGTCTAAATCCAGAATTTCAAAATTGAGTTTTCCGTGGTTATCGTCTTACAGATTAACAAATAAAATGTAAAAATTCTCGAATATTAAGAAATTGCAAAATTACTTTATTGAGACTGTTTAAATCGTTTATGATGCAAAAAATCCAAAATATGTACAGAAATTAAAATTGTGTTGTAAAATGTTGTATTCTTACAGTTTGACCAGAAAATGTTAAATTTTTGGAAACTTCATAAATTGCAAAAATTCTATCTAGAAACTGTGTCCGGGATTTAAAATTAAAAAACTAAGGAATAAATCCAAATATTCAAAATTGAGTTTTCCGTGGTTATCGTCTAACGAATTAAAAAAATGTAAAAAAATCTCGATTATTAAGAAATTACAAAATTACTTTCTTGAGATTGTGTAAAGCGTTTTATAATGTAAATATCCAGTATATACGTACAGAATTTCAGAATTGTGTTGTAAAATGTTATATTCCTATAGTTCGACCAGAAAATGTCAAAATATTCGTATTTTCAAAAAATGTAAAAATACTATCAAGAGACAGTGTCATGGTGTTTATAATGCAAACAATCCGGTCTAAATACAGAATTTCAAAATGACTTTTCCGTGGCTATCGTCTTACAGATCGACAAACAAAATATAAAAATTCTCGATTATTAAGAAGTTGCAAAATTACTTTCTTGAGACAGTGTAAAGCGTTTATTAATGCATAAAATGCAGTATAGTAGTACTGAATTCAAAATTGTGTTGTACGATGTTATATTTCTAATAGCTTGACCAGAAAATGTAAAAATTTTCGTAACTCAAAAACTGCAAAACTAATATCGAGAGATTGTGTCCGGGATTTATAATGCAAAAAATTAGGACTAAACCAGGTTTTGAAAATTCAGTTTTTCCGTGGTTATGGTCTTAGAGATTAAACAAAAAAATGCAAAAACTTTCGATTATTAAGAAATTGCAAAATTACTTTCTTGAAACAGTTTTTAAATCGTTTATAATGCAAACAATCCAAAATAAGTACAGAAATTAAAATTGTGTTGTAAAATGTATTCTTACAAGTTTGACCAGAAAAATGTTAATTTTTCGAATCTTCATAAAATGCAAAAATTCTATCTAGAAAACAATGTCCGAGATTTAACATGCAAAAACTAAGGACTAAATCCGAAAATCAAAAATTGAGTTTTCCGTCGTTATCGTCTAACGGATTAAGAAAAAAATGTAAAAAATCTCGATTATTAAGAAATTGTAAAATTAATTTCTTGAGAAAGTGTAAAGCGAATATGATGCAAAGAATACAGTATACGTTCAGAATTTCAGAATTTTGTTGGAAAATATTAAATTGAGTTTTCCGTGGTTATGGTCTTAGAGATTAACAAAAAAATGTAAGAATTCTCGATTATTAAGATATTGCAAAATTAATTTCATGAGACTGTTTACAGCTTTCATGATGCAAAAAATCCAAAATAAGTACAGAAATTCAGAATTGTTTTGTAATATGTTGTATTCTTACAGTTTGACCAGAAAAATGTTAAATCTTCAGAACCTCAATTAAAATGCAAAACTTCTATCATGAAACTGTGTGCGGGATTTATAATGCAAAAAAGTAAGGACTAAATCCAAATATTCAAAATAGTTTTTTTCGTTTTTATAGTTTTAACAGATTAACAAGTAAGGTTAAAATTCTCGATTATTAAGAATTGCTAAATTACGTTCTTGAGAGAGTGAAAAGCGTTGTTATAATGCCTAAAATGGCCACTCTACGTACAGAATTTGAAAATAAAATTGTGTTGCCCAATGTGATATTTTACAGTTTGAACAGAAATGTCAAATCTTTCGGAAACTTAAAATGCCAAAAAATACTAAAACTGTGTCCGGGATTTATAATGCAAACAATTCGGATCAAATCCAATTTCACTATTCAGTTTACGTGGTTACCGTCTAACACTAAACAAAATAATTAAAAAATCGCGATTATTAAAAAATGCTCAATTACTTTTGAGCTTAATAAGAAAATTG
>JASPKZ010003962.1:0-51351 GCA_030220185.1 Diploptera punctata | reverse complement strand
AACATTTTGGAAAGCATTAGCTCAGGGTGGGGATGTATGGAGAGCTTATGTCCGCGCGGCCATGAACCTATGGGTTCGATAGTGCCAGTGAGTAAGAGTGTAAGTAAGTTGTCTATAACATTTTATCTACGTTGATAGTATTAAGTATATGTTGTATATTTAGTATATTTAATTAAATGTATTTATTGCGGAAAGACTGTGTTTAGAGTAAGTAATGTGGGCTTTGGAGAGAGAAAAAAAAGACACGATAAATCAACGTTGTTATATTCTGGGTGCTGAGTCTAAAGATTTTTCAAGCTCATAAAATAACCTCAACCCTGAAGCAAGAGCTCGCTGAGCAAAATTTAACCGTCATACCTCTATAAGAAATAACTTTGTTGCCTACTATATGTCCCTTGAGTCAACATACTGACCACATATCACTCGCAATATATGTAGGGAAATAAGCATACTTACTTACTTACTTACTGGTACTATCGAACCCGTAGGTTATGGCCGCGCGGAGATAAGCTCTCCATACATCCCTATCCTGAGCTAATGCTTTCCAATCATTCCCTGTATAATCTACTTCCTTCAAATCATAGTTAATGTTATTCTCCCACCTCATTCTTGGTCTAACAACTGGGCGTTTTCCCTCTGGTTTTCCTACAAGAAGCTTCCATGCAAGTCTTTCATTCCCCATACGTGCAACATGTCCTGCCCATCGCAGTCTACGAGACTTAACTGTTCTTATTATATCTGGCTTCCTATAAAGACCATGTAGTTCATTGTTATGTAGTCTTCTCCATTCACCTGTCTGTTCATCTCTCTTTGGTCCAAAAATTCTCCTAAGTACTTTATTCTCAAATACTTGTAATCTCCTTTCTTCCCTTAAAGTAAGAGTCCATGTTTCGCACCCATATAATATAACTGGTAGAATAATATGTTTATATATTTTCAGTTTAACGTTTTTTGAAAGGAGTTGGGACATCAAAAGTCTCTGCAATGCATAATAGCACGCATTTCCAGAATTGAGCCTATGTTTAATTTCTTTGTGCATCTCATTCCAATTTGTTTTTTTCAGTAGTAGTAGGACTTTATTAGACAAAAAGTAAGATATTTACAATATTATTTACAAATATGAGTCGCACGGGCAGTTAGCCGTACGTGCTGTTGACAGTCCATTGTTGTTATTGTTCTAGGTATTTGAATTGAGCCACTTCCTCAAAATTTCCCTCATTTGTCATTAGTTGTCCATTTCCATTATATAATGTATTTCTACGTGTGACCATATATTTAGTTATATTTATGTTTACTTCCAGTCCTAATTTCTTAGAACTAAATAAAATTTACCATTAAACCCTAAAATTGGAGTCCAGGGCCCGACTTGTGCTATAAGAGCCTTAGTAAAAAAACTTAATTATTATGTAGGTTACTGAGCATGTTACACTTTTATAAAGAAGCGAACGATTCGTGATTTCTACAAGAAAACAACATTCGCAATTCAAGAACATGATGCAAGTACCCTTTCTGTTGTTACAGGGTATGAATATCTGCACTCCAGTCCAATCCGTGTTCACGGATATCTTACTTCTCGTAACTGTGTCATCGATGCTCGATGGGTGCTCAAAATCACAGATTACGGTCTGCCTGCCTTTTTCGAAGCACAAAATATTACTGCACCAACAAAAAACTGCCCGAGGTATGTAGTTTATATTCTGTAATTTGTAACAATGGAGTTACTCAGTTTTTTGTTTTACAACACATAGCCTATACGTAACTGTAAACTTGGTAGGCCTAGTGTCTATAAACAATTAAACACAATTATAGACAGTTAAGTCTGTTTTTAAGATTAAAAGCCGATTAATAATAATTATCTACAATTGATATTCTTTGTCTGTTATTCGGAGTAAATACTAATGTGAATTTATTTGTATCCTTGGTTTTTATCATATGTAACGCTACGAGTGATTTCCAAATTATCGATAAATTCACGACTCACGAACTGAGAAGTGCATTTATCTAGAGAATTTGGAAATCAAGAGTGGCATTTGTTATGACTATTTAACGAATAAAATTAAGCTGTTTACTCACAAATCATTATTTAACTATAGTTATTTTAAAATATTTATATATTTAATGTAAACGGCGATGTTTGAAAACAAAAGTGAAACGATTGCTGTGTTTCTTTTGTTCATCACTGCAACCAGATCATATTATTTATTGCCAAAGGAACGCAATATTGTAAGAATACATCCTAGTGGAGAAAACGTGAAACATATCAAACTGTATATTAAATAATTTCTGATGTCCTATGATGTAAATATGTGAATTATATTTTTCTGGAACGTTATTATCTGGGAAATAATATGTTTAAGAAAGTGCAAGCAGTGGCTTTTATTTTTTCTTTTTTTTGTGGTATAATCAATTGCTACAAATGTTTTTATATTATATCCCGCAATATATATATGCTAACATTCGTACACTATATAGGCCTATACAATCTGCTAGCCACATGCAGTCACTGCAAAATAATGCTATGACCTTTTCAGAATGTTAAAAATGAGGAACTTCATTTTAAGGTGATAAAACTAATCTAATAAAATTGAGGTGAAAAACGACTGTGATTGGTTGTAAATAAAATATCATTGAAATATGACTGGTCATTGACTCCCATTTGGGGCATGAGTTAAATAGTCGTGTCAAAATCCCTGATGAATTAGTTTAATCTCGTGGTGAGTTTTAGAACTCTAAATGTCCCCCTTATAATAGTTAAATATGCGAAGGAAACAATGGTATTCAGGGAAGCATCGGAAAACTTCCACATTTGTACAGTAAATATCCCCTAGTAAAAAAACTGTTTACATAGCATGATGGGAATTTGGAGAATACTGAGTTTTCAGTGATTGGCCTCCAAATAAGCAAAAAATAAAGTTATGAATTAACGAATTAATCTGCCATTTACAGGATGGAGCGCGCGCACACACCACTCGCACGTACCACAAGCAGACACAGAAAATGTTTTTCCTCCCGGTTTGATGATTCCATCATACCATTTATTAAATGCATTATGTAAATTACTTAGTTTATATTTCATCTGAAAAGTAATATTTAAAATAGTTTCCTAAAACTAAAAATAAAAATTTTAGAAACAAATTAAAAGTAGTTTGTTTACATTGTATCTAATAAATGATAAATATTTATCTCACTTCTATTAATTCTTCTGTTATCTCATTTCAATAATATAAGAATATTGTCTAGGCCCATTACATTCTGGTCAGAGTTTCTGACTATATTTCATGAGGTCCCGGGTTCGATTCCCGCATAGAACACAGAATTCTTCATTAAAGTCACTCATGGAAGACAACCTGGTAACATTGGACAAAAATAATTTAGGATCACATAGCCTTAACTCACCAAATAAATAAATACATATCAACTATTGAATTGGTCATATCGATGGCATATTTGTTATTTCCTACTTTTTGCGTTAAAAAGGTAAATTATATTATGTTGAATCAGATTTGCTGTGGACGGCCCCCGAATTGCTGAGGAATTCATCGCTGAGGAAGACAGGCACTCAACCTGGTGACGTGTACAGTTTCGGTATCATCATGCAGGAAGTGGTGGTGAGAGGCGAACCATTCTGCATGCTGTCACTCAGCCCTGAAGGTAATTACTGTATCTGACTTCATTCTCAGCTTTAAACAATGATAACTTACATTCAGAGTGATTCAATACAACACTTCCAACGGTTAGTGTGTTGTTCGGGTAGACAAACTAATAATTTTTAAGAAGGGTCTCACACTGAAATGCAGAGTTTCATGTCTAGATTCTAATCTCAGCGCTACTATTTGTAGTGTTAATCAATACCGCTGACTACTTATGTTTTTTGAACATTTATCTGTCATTTAAAAATAAAGTTTGAACCACAGACATAAAGAGATGGGTCGTATAGCGCTCAAGTAAAAAAGTATCTGCCACCGATATATTACGAGTATTGATTTTCCAATATGTTCCTAGTTAATTTATATTCAGTTCTAAAGCAATTTTGGACTGATAATTTTGTTTAACTTTTATCTGTTGTCCAAAGAGGAAATATTATTACATAAAAAAATAATGTCTGTGAAACTTGATGAAAGAATATTAGGTGTATTTGAAAGGAAACCACTTCGAAGAGTAAATTGTCCTATTTATAATAACGGATTTGGAGAAGGTTCAAATGATGAATATGTGAACTGTTAGACGAAATTAACATAATATATTCCATTAAAACGTCATCCGCGGTGGACTAGTGACTCCTGTCCCGAAGGTCGCGGTTTCAAATTCGGCCGGGGTCGATGGTTTTTTAGGGTGAAAAAATCCAAGAAACAAATCCTCCGGGAGGGTCTTTAAGCCGTGAGTCCCGAATCTGAAGATTTTCGATCTCGTAAAGATCCTCAAGCCTGAATAAAAAGGCCTCTACGCAAAATTTACCGACATCATTATCCTAGTAATTCCTTAGATGCCTGCTACTCGTCTCATTGTGTCGGTACATAGACCACATACCATTCATGACATATATGGGCAAATAAGCGTAATTTTATTAGTTAATTTGTCTAGTAACTCCTAACAATGGAGAGGCTAAGGCTCAACATTGGACTACGCCTTTGTAGATTGCATTAAAATAGATAGGCTTAGATGAACAGGACATATAATGAGGAAGAAGAAGAATATATCAAGAAAATACTAAATTTAAATCCTGGTAGATATCGAGAACGTCGTAGACAAAAACTTCGATGTACAGGGGAGTGGATAATGACTTAAGTCATGGCTCGAATTTCTTCACGTTTGCCTACAATTGAAGAAACCCCTACCAAAAAGTCCAACCTTATTTCAAATCGGAACACAGTCCACTGTGGGGTGGCAGTTCTGTTACCCTAAAGACTGCAACAGCGATTAGATTTAGGCCGGTATTCAGGAACCAATCTTTACGCAAACAGCGACTTTTTCCCCCCTCTCTATGACGAAGAGAGTAATCATAAAACCGGTTTTATGAATACTCTCTACGTCATAGAGAGGGGGAAAGAGTCGCTATTTACGTAAAGATTGGTTTCTGAATACCGGCCTAATTCTTACTATTACCTGAATTTGCTAAAAGCTTCTTCATAACTTTAACTCTGTTAGTTTATGGACAAAAAAAATCCTATTTTATGATCAAGTTTACTTGAAAATAAAATTAAGGATGAATAGATATCTGATAGCAGGTACTAAAAGCTTGTAAGTGCTTGAATATTACGATAGGTAATATTGTTCAAAAGAAATTTTAAAAAGTTTGGTGTTTAATCTCTCAGAGGACCCTCGAGTTAATACACCATCGCTCCTCCACTTGAGAGTTTGAGGAGTCAGAAAGACAGGACAGTCTGGTCCTCAGCAAAGTAATTTGTTCTCATAAACTAGTTTTGATTTAATTTCAGTAGGCTGTATTCTAAATTATCATGTTAGCTGATCTATCGCCACAGCTTTATTTTGTACTACTAGAATCAAAACAGAAACTAAATTCAACGGGAACCGTCATAAAAAATTGAACTGTTCCGAAATAAGAACTTTTTGCCTCTTTGCGTTTCATAATAATTTTAATTTCATCATTTATGCATTGTAAACAAATAATTAAAAAGAAATAAATTCAGTCAGGTTGTAGAATTTACAGTTAAGTTTATTTTTACTATACCAATATTGCGTAAGTTTATTTATTTCAGTTTGATTTTTAGACGCTTGAATATTTTCGTCATATCGTGTAACCGATCTTTTGCTGTACTCTACATCCAGTAGGCTCTATAGAAATGTTTATATGTATACAAGAGTCTTATGCACTTTATTTTAAATTTTATGAACTGTAAAATTATTTTTCATTGCGAAATGTGATGTGGTAATGAAAAAATAAACCACATTTTCCTGGATGACTGAAAAATAAGAAAAACTTCTAGTTTCTCATAAAATTCCATCTATGTAGGAATTTAAAAAAATTACATAACCTCGAATTATATAAACTGAAATTGATAAACCTGAAACACCTTCTCATGCAGGATGTTAAAAATAATATTCTAAAATAGAATTAATAATTCATCCAAAATTCTAATTATTTGGTCAAATAATAACAAATTATATATAATTATTGATAATTATTCTTATTAGCTCTCCGCGGGCGAAAACTCATATATGGGTCGCCTGTCCATTCCCCGCGTGCGGAAACCCATATATGGGTCGGAACTACTTTGCGGCAGTTCTGGTCGACGTAATTCCATAAATGTTTCAAAAGATGACAGTAGAATGTTCTTTCTACCATTCTGAGTGGACAATTCCCTTTTTAATTCATTTAGGAATATTTTCTTCTCAGGTAATCAGTGGAGTTCTTGGGTAGTGCGGCATTACATATTACGGTGGTTCATTCTTAACATAACTTATCTTGTTTTTCTCGGTAAAATGGTAAAAAGAAAACTGAATACAAGTGAGGAACTAGAACAAGCAGTGAATGAAAGTGGTAGTAAAGTTGTCATTTAGCGACAGTGAAGGCAATTCTTTCGAAATATCGTCAAGTAGTGAAAGTGAATGTGAGAGTGACATAAGTGACACCGCCAACAATAGTGCACCTAGCTGGCTGGGTAGAGGTGAGTAATTTAGATCCCGGTCCAACTTCTAATAAACATCAAAAGGTTCTTGGGGAAATCCCTTTGTTGTAAACAGAACAAAAAACTGAGAACAAAAAGACAATTCATTTCTGTGAAACTTGTGTGTCAAAACCTGCTCTACATCCTGTAGCAGAAATAACTGCACTAATTAATTTTATTATTAAACATGATTATTAAATATGTAGTTACACCGTCCAAAAAAAAAAGGTTTCGTGAGAATCTTTTACTAAACCTGTCACGCTTGAGTAAATAATAAAGGCATTTCTGTCCTTTGTATCTCAAGTTTTTGTTGAAGATGGACATATGTAACTAAATGGTTATACAGCCGGGACGAATCGTTTCTCTAGTAAAAAGGTCACAGCGGGAGCCAGGAAATGTCCCTTGTCCGGCTCTGGAAGTCATCCTTCCAGAGAGATAAATGACGGTCGTCTTCGGTGTCGAAGACCACTCGACCGCCTGTTGAGATGGCGACAGTAGCAAAAACTATGTCCATATGTTTCTGTAAATTAATGACCGATTTCCGGCTTCATTAGCTAACTTCTCACCAGCCCGTGTGAAAAAACATACCCTGGAAATACATGGATCAATGATTTCCCCGAGATTCTGCCTTAAATAGGGTGGGAACCATAATGCCCAATCAGAGTCCATGGGTAAATATTATTCTGCGAAAATATATATGTAGTCAATATGCCCATTTCACCAATTAATGTTTTAAAATGGTCAACAAGTTTCTACAGCCAAGCTGTCATTCTCAAGACCAGATATCTGGTCTTGAGAATGACAGCTTGGCTGTAGAAACTTGTTGACCATTTTAAAACATTAATTGGTGAAATGGGCATATTGACTACATATATATTTTAATATTATATCACCAAGAAGATCACTTGTGTATTAAATTATTCTGCGAGTAAGGTGTTTTTTATATATGTTAATTATATGTTCAGCCAATGAAAATGTTGATTTTGTAAATTGTATTTTTAAGATGGAGTATGGATATATTCCGAATATCGCGAAAGCAGTCTGCTCCGGGAAGGATTCCCGAGGGGAGCAAAATTAACATAAGACTCCCGCGCAAGATTAATTGTATGAGTTCCGCGGCAGTGCGGACTCGTATATTTCGCCGATCGCAGGCAAGCGACCTATTATACACACTAAATGTGTTAGACCAAGTACGGCAAGTTTTAAAAGTTAATTTTAAAAACATCAGTGTGCGGATCGCAATATAGGCGAACCCGTAATATTCAGATGTTTATATCAACATAATATTTACTTTAGGTCGAGTGAACACCAGTATTTAACAGGTGTGTTAAATCGCGATAGATTCGCCTTAATATTAATAAAATTGGTCCTGTGTCGACCTCCATTAGCTCTCGATATTATTCCGAAGTAAAGATACCGGAATATATCCAAGTAAATCCATACTCTGGAATAAGAACTGTAACAGTGGATCGCCTGTGCTACATGTTAATCAATACATATATTATTGACATCAGTGTTGACTTCGTAAGCCTCCTGATTGTACTCAGTCCTTAGTTCGCTTCTCGCCTTATTCCACGGTGAAAATCCACAACCATGATATATAGTCCTTGCCCTGCCCTGGCATTTCTACGCCTCATGTCTCCCGTTATAATCCAGATGTGTGTTTCAAAATGTATCATACGGAGGAGAATGTTTAGGAACAAAAATTCTCCAATCTTACTTTACATCATTCTTAGAATAATAAGAAACCATCAACATAGTCCTCTATCAGTTATGAAAATTCTTCCTTATCTAGGTGCACTATTTACATTATTATTATTATTATTATTATTATTATTATTATTATTATTATTATTATTATTATTATTATCATTACTATTGTTATTATTATTAGTGTCATTATTATTGCCGGTATTTTTATTCTCATTATTATTTATTCATAATGCTATTATTTTGCTAGCCGTCGAGAAGAGCGGACGTGTTTTTGTTAGAGTGGTTGAAGTGTGCAGGGGACAAAGCATTATGGAAGAAGTTAGAAAGCTGATTGAAACATTGTCAACTGAAGTGAAAGAGGGGTTTGAAAAGTGCAACGTGGGTGAAAAAATTCGTGATATTGAGACGAACATGCATCGGATGGAGGACAGATTGAAATGGCTGGAATCTAAATTAGACTATCTCGAAAACCAGAGTCGCCGTAATAATATTGTGATATATGGTGTGCATGAAGAAGACAGAGAGAGATGGGAGGAAACTGAACATATAGTTAAAAGAGTAGTGGCGCAAATCGGGATTGATTTGGTGGACAGTGATATTGAAAGAGCGCACAGAGTAGGTCGTTGGAATAGTGGAAAGAGACCGATTGTATGCAAATTATCACACTACAAAATAAAATGTTGGATCCTTAGAGACAGTAAATATCTTAAAGGGACCGGTATCAATATTGCCAAAGACTTTAGTGAGAAGGTGCGCCGCGAAAGAGACTTTCTTAAGCGACACATGCTCGAGGCGAGGAGGCAGGGCTGCCATGCAATCATGCAATTTAATAAATTGATTATAAATGGACGAATCTGGAGCAGGGAGAAACTACAAAATACGGACAACTCTGAAAATGAATTTGAAGAGGTCATTGACAGCGAGTCCCCAAAACATACAGGGGACGCTTCAACAGCAGGTGGTCTCCTTACAGCAGAGGAGGGAGAAAATTCTACACGAGAGAAAGAGAGAGGGACCACTACCTTAATAACTCCCAGGAATCCAATAAACATACAGCAAAAAACGGCCGAACGCAAACAGCATACCCCACCTCTAAGAGGTGAACGACCGGCGGACACAAGAACTCCAACAAGAAAATCACTAAGACCTCTGAATCTACCCGCAGAATAGGAACTATTGAGAGGGGGAAGTTCGAAAAATACAGGTAAGACAAATGACAAGGGAACACAATAGGGTTTGTTGACAGTCGGTTCATGGAATATCGAAGGGTTAAAACAAAAACTTTCAATGGACAGATGTGTAGAGTTTATTGAGACTTTTGATATATATTAGCTCTAGGAGAAACATGGTTAAAAGATAATGAATGCGTAAATCTATGTAATATGAAAGGTTATTTTAAGGGTAATCAAAAGAGAGGAAAGAGAGGTAGATATCCAGGCGGTGTTGCCATTTTATATAAAGCTAACTTAGACCCATATATTAAAAAGGTAAATATTACTTTAAAAGAGGCAATTTGTATATATTACCATACAGAAAGAGCAGAAATGTGTCTGTTGTCTATTTACCGCCAACCACTAAATTCCAGGTATGCCAATCCAAATTTTTTCGTTGAATTGTCTGACTCGTTGGCAGAAATAAAAGATAGATTTCCGGAAGCGGGAATAATAATTTTAGGGGACTTTAACTGTAGGATTGGGGAGGAAAATATCACTATAAAATCGGATGATAATGAAACACGAGGTGAGGGTAGGAGAAGCAAAGATAAAATTTTAAATTCAGAAGGAAACCAGTTGTTAGCTTTTTGCGATGCATTTGAACTTGAAATTCTGAATGGGAAATATGGGGAAGATAAAAATGGAGAACTGACATTTATTAATAAAAATGGAAGTAGTGTAATCGATTATTCAATATGCACACAAGACGTGATTCCAGTCCTAAGTAATTTCTGTATTGTTTCCAGAATCGAATCACACCACTTCCCAAACAAACTTATTTTAAATATGAAAGTGAGACAGTTAATGATGAGGTGGCAACAATATTGCGGCCAATTATCCGTTTCAGGTGGATCGAGGATCTGAGAGAAGAATTTATCAGGAGTTTGGAAACGCTAATACAGGATCTGCAATTAAATGATCTTAGCGGGGAGGAAATTATTAAAACTTTGACAGAATGTTTTCAAAAAGCAGGGAAAAAATTCAAGGTTAAATACGCAATGAACCAGAAGGACAAAGGGTGGTACAATAATGCATGTAGAAAGAAGAAGAAATTTGTCGAAAGTAGTCTTTTAAAGTTTAGAAAAGAAAGCACAGATGAAAGCAGAAAAAATTATGCGCAAGAGAGAAAGGAATATAAGGAATTATTGGCAGAAACAAAACTAGCATGGCAAAATAAGAAATCCGAAGAAATGAGAGTCGCGACTGAAAGTGGGAACATTGCGGACATATGGAAAGCGTTAAGGGAACTCAAAGTAAAGTCCATAAATCGGACAAGAATAACGCCCGGGGAATGGAGAATTACTTTGATAGGGTGCTGGGAAATGAGAGGTTAAGATATAATCAAGGAAATATAGTTGAGATCCCTGACCCAATTCATATTCAATTACTGGATCAGGATATTTCGAAAAATGAAGTGGTTTCTTCCATTAAATGTTTAAAGAATGGTAAAGCACCTGGAATTGCTGGAATACCAGGGGAATTCTTGAAAAATATGATATCATCCAATAAATTATTAGACGTTTTGAAAACTGCGTTCAACAAACTTTTTAATGGAGGAGATTATCCGGAAACCTGGGCGACAGGTGTCATCCAACCGCTATACAAAGGGAAAGGTGGGGCACAGATACCAGAAAGTTATAGCGGAATTTGTCTCTTGTCAGTGTTCGGAAAAGTATATTGTAAAATACTTTACGAACGAATCAGACAATGGGCTAAAGAGAACAATAGGCTCTCAAAATATCAGGCAGGTTTTAGAGAAGGGTACTCCACGGTGGACAACGTATTTGTTCTGTGAACATTAATTGATGACAATCTGAAAATGAAGGGGGGTAAATTATTTTGTGCATTCATTGATTTTAAGATGGCATTTGATACTGTGGACCGAAGCGCACTTTGGGAAAAATTAAATCGGAAAGGATTGTCTCATAAAATGATACATGCTTTAATGTTAATTTATAAATATGTTAAATTTTGTATAAAAGTAGACCAAGGGCACATTACAGAGAGCAGCGAAGCCAATCGGGGAGTGAGACAAGGTTGCATTTTATCATCAATGCTATTTAATCTATTCGTTGATGATATTGTAGACGTAATGCTAGAAGGAGAAATTGAGGCTCCGGAGATAGGAAATGTTAGAATCCCAGTCCTGTTGTATGCAGATGATTTAATTATCTGTTCCAAGACAATCAAGGGATTGCAAAGAGGTCTTGACCAACTGGAAATATACTGTAGGAATTGGGGATTGACTGTAAATGTTAGTAAGACAAAAACAATGACCTTTAAAAATGGGACGGTTTATGGTAGAACAGAGGAATGGAAATACTGAGATCAAGTTCTTCAAAACGTGAAACATTTTGAATATCTTGGTACGACGTTGAAAATGAACGGAAAGTGGAAAAAACACATTGATATAGCATTATTTAAAGGGAGGGGACAACTTAACAGTGTACTCGGTATTCTGGGTCGAGTGCCTGATATTCCAGTCAGCACATTAGAAAAAATGTATGGAGCGATGGTCAGGCCAGTAATGCACTATAGTAGTGAGATTTGGGGTTACCAAAGAACGGAAATACTAAATAAGGTATATACGCATTTTCTAAAGTATATTACAGGACTTAGTAAGGCCGTTTCTAACTGTGGAATTTTATATGAATTCGGGTCATTCCAGGACGACGTTAACTGTAAAATTCGTGTACTCAAATACTGGTTGCGAGTAATCCAAGGTGAACAAACAATGCTTAGAGCAATTTGTTACGACCACCAAATTAAAAACATAGATGTTAAATTTTGGGCAGACGAGGTTAGGAGAGAACTCCAAAAGATTGGGATGGGCTGGATATGGGAAAAAGGGACTGAAAATCGCAAGAACGTGTGGAGAAAAATAAGGAGGAGGTACTTAGATGTAAACCAACAAGATACCTCGCCGAATGTACAGGAAAACGCTCACTGTGTTTACAAAGAGACCTAAAACACGTCTAGGGAAAAGAATCGTATATACTCAACCTAGGATTTAAGGAGAGATCAGGGCTTGCTTGGTTTAGGCTAGGGGCATGGAAATTTCGAAAAATTAGCGACGATCACGATATGCGAATATGTCCAATGTGCGGGAACTTTGAAGATGAGATACATATATTAGGAAAATGTAATGATTTAGAATATTGGAGACGTCAGTTATTACCGGAAAGATTTCTAAATTCAAATCGGGAAAGACTGGCATGCTACGAGTTATTGGTAAATCCAGAAAATTGGATAAACCTCGGTAAATTTCTGGACAAAACGCGAAAAATAAGGACAAACACTCATTCATGAATAAATATATGTTATCAAAATGCAATACCATTAATTATTAACAATTATATATAAATTAATTAGTGTATAATGCTGTTGTGTTATTATTTAATTGTAATATTAATGTGTTTTCTTTATGTAATTGTAATGTTAATGTTTTTTTAGTGTATAATGCGATTGTGTTATTACTTAATTGTAATATTATTGTGTTTTCTCTATGTAATTGTAATGTTAATGTTTTAAGTGTATAATGCTATTATGTTATTACTTAATTGTAATATTATTGTGTTTTCTTTATGTAATTGTAATGATAATGTTTTTTAGTGTATAATGCTATTGTGTTATTATTTAATTGTAATATTTTTATGTAATTGTAATGTTATTGCTGTTTTTGTTTATTTTTCTTTACACTAGTACCAATTATTACTTTACTGTAACGGACTGTCAACAGCACGTACGGCTTACTGCCCGTGCGACCCATATTTGTAAATAATATTGTAAATATCTTACTTTTTGTCTAATAAAGTCCTACTACTATATATATATATATATATATATATATATATTATATTAGTATTATTATTATTGTTATTATTATTATTGTTATTATTATTATTATTATTATTATTATTATTATTATTATTATTATTATTATTATTATTATTATTATTATTATTATTATTATTATTATTATTATTATTATTATACAATAACATATGGCTCAGAGATGTGGGATTTAAGATAAATAGACAAATTACATCAACAGAAATAGAGAACTCGTGATGATTACTAAGGATTCCGAGAAGAAAAATATTAAAAATAATGTTAAAACAGAAAATATTAAAGTGTACGGTCAATGGAAGAGACTTCAAAATGACACAATAAAGATCGATTGGAAATGTGAAAATTATGACGAAAGACAAATTACCGAAAAATATTCATTAATAGAATCCAACAGGAAAAAGGAAAAGGAGAAGACAAAAACTAACATGGACAAAAGAAGTTGTCAAAACTGTGGAAGAAAATGGTTTGGAGGAAAAGGTGAAAAAAAATAGAGAGATATGGAGATTAGTTACAGAATCTTGAAATGGGGACAGGAAGATGTCAAATATATTGTAAAACCTGAGAATACATCAATAAATAAAATTATTATTATTGTTATTGTTAGTAAAAGTGGATAAAGAGGATAAACAAGAAAGTGATATTAAGAACAGAATAAATAAAGTTAGAGAGCAATAACAGCAATGATAAATTGAGTCTTGTGGATCAGACATATAACCAGAAAAATATAAGTTACAAATATATAATTCAATAATCAGAAGTACTGTCACATGTGGAGCTGAAGTTTGGAAATTCAACAAAAACTTAGAGCACAAACTTATGTCGATGTAAATGGATTTCATAAGGAGAGCAGTAAGATGTTCAAAATTAGAAAAAAAGGAATACTCTCATACGAGAAAAAATGAATATTAGATATTCAATAGTAGATTATAGAGTAAAACTTGTTCAAAGCGGAATCGCTTGAGACCATTTTTTTTGCACATTCACAATATTCCGCTTTATAAAAAAACAAAAAGTATTAACCGATCTTAGATTATAGAACACCGTATATGTCTTTTCATGTACCTTAGATTAATTGTAGTTCCCCTGCCGTTTGAAAGTGAAGTATAGTATGTACGAGCGACTTCGACGGTAACGCGCGAAAAAACAGTCCCATTTCGTCAGGGTTAAAAATGTCTATTAGGCGCATATCCTAAAATTAAAGTATGGAGTTTCGGTTTCCAGTCACTAACTATACTTTCGTCCACATCCTTTGATTCCCCGCAAATTTAATTCACACTATATTCTGTCGTCTTTTAAAATTATCCACAACTAACCTGAAGGCGCGTTGAAATCGTTATTCCCTAGGGATGTAGCAACAGCTAGAGCTTGACTTTGGAGCATCGGTCCGAAAATTTGGAGATTTTTTGCTTTCCTCTTCATTTGACCATTTCCTTGCGTGCATTCATTCGTTATTTTTTCTTTGTGTATTAAAATCTCATAAACTTGGGTTTCTTTCCACATTTAAATTTAGTCATTATTTCGTGTACTGAGAGTTTGTTTTTCTTTATCTTTAATCACTTTCACTTTTCCGTTTAATGGCAATGATACATACGATTTAGCCATCTTTATTCCGTAAATTCAGTACCCTACCTGTGAAAGATACGTACACAATCGGACTCAGATATTAAATTAACATAAGATTTTACAGTGCACTGGTTATTATTAAGACAGATGTCACACGCCAAATATTTGTTAAACGAACCTGTATTTCGCAAAAACGGACCCGCAGTGAGGCCGAAAGAAAATTCCAGATGCATGTAGAAATTCTACTTCACCCAACGGCAAGAATCATCACTTTATTGTTAATTCGCCTAACGGGAATTCAATCAAGTGGAAACTAATTTACTTATCTCTCTATCTTTCCGCCTTATGAATATTTACTTTCATGAATTGTGTAGAAATATCCTTCCGTTTCGCTGGACAGATTCCGATTGATACAAAATAAATACACGTAAACTATTATTTTTCCGGGACCAATGAATTTGTTCACATTAGATAGATTTCCGCATTATTCACGTTCCATATTAAACAAGTTTTACTGCATAAGATATAAGCAATTACATTGGTATGGGCATGTACGACGAATGCAAGAAGAAAGATTACCCAGAAAAAAAAACATTATAAAGGTGTCCACCTGGAATAAGAAGGAAAGGAAGACCTCGAAAGTCGCGGATGCAAGAAATAAGAACTGAAATGAGATCAAGAAAACTGGAGGGCATTGAGTGGATGGATAGAGACGAGTAGAGAAGGAAAATTAAACTTTAGGCACAGAAAGATTTGTAAATATTAAAAATCTGTATATAAATAAGATAATAATAATAATAATAATAATTATTATTAATATTATTAATATTAATATTATTATTGTTATTATTATTATTATTATTATTTCCTTTTTGCAAATAAAATAATGTTGTGCAGATAATCTCATGGTGGTGTTTGCCCCGTCAAAAGAAAGAACAGAAATGAAGTAATAAATATAAGTGTGATAAGGTAGTCTAAATGGACTTCATTTGGTTTGTGGTGCGCGATGTTCCCTACAATGTTGTACTTTTGATACTTGAATAGTATTTTTTCATATACTGTTGGTCCTGATATATCAATTAATCCACAGTATTCGGCTTAACATTTGTAAAGATATGGTGGCAGTGTGAAATTAGTTGTATTGGATTCATTCTATAACCAATGTGGAATTGAAATAGAGTTTTGACTTTGATTGTTGGATACACGTGTGAGGCACGTTTGTTTTGTCATTTTTTTTTATTGCAAAACTATTCGGTAGTTTATTTTATTTGAACCTAAACTAGTTTCGTAAATATAGTGTTTAGTGTAAATACTCTGCTCAAAAAAATTAGGGGATATTGTAGAATAACATATTAAGATATGTTTTTTGGAATAGTATTAGATGCAATCACTTTCTATTACTCCAAGATAATGTAAATAAGAGTTTGAAGTTGTTACGTAACCTCGGTACCACACCAGAGGGCAGTGTCTGTACTGTTGATGTGAAAGGGTGGTGTGGGGGTGAATGTTTTGTTGCTGTTTTTAAATCCAGTCCAGTTTTCAGTTAGTGAATGACTTGCCTTAGGGACAGTGATGCCTCGACAACGTGATTTACCTGAACCAATGGCTTGGAGGGTCATAGGAAGGATGGAAGCTGGACAGACACAACAAGAGGTGGCACAATCCATTGGGGTGTCTCAAAGCGTGATTTACAGTCTTTGGAATCATTTCAAAAGAACATACTGTTCACAGAAGAGCCGGACAAGGTCAACCAAGGGCAACAACAACAAGGGATAACCGTTACCTCTTGTTAACAGCCCGTCGGAATAGACAGCAGAATGCAACTCAACTGCGAAATACACTTCAAACAGCAACAGGACGCAGGGTGTCAACTCAAACTGTCCCTAATCGACTGCATGGAAGTGGTCTCTATGCCCGTAGGCCCATGGTGTGTACCAGGTTAACTCCACAACACCGTAGAGATCGCAGAAACTGGGCGGAGGAACATCGTGGATGGAGGCATGCTGAATGGAGATCAGTTCTTTTTTCTGATGAGTCGCGATTCAACATGGAATGTGATAGTCGGCGTGTATTCATCTGGAGAGAAAAAGGGACACGAAACAATCCAGCTTTTGTACGTGAAAGATCCCCATATGGTGGCGGTGGATTGATGGTGTAGGCAGAAGTCAGTAGTGGTGGACTTACGGACCTCTACGTTATCCAAGGTGGTACTTTGACTGCGGTAAGGTATAGAGATGAGATTCTCCGACCTTTTGTCGTGCCTTATGCTGATGCCATAAGTGATTCTTTTCTTTTTATGGACGATAATGCAAGACCCCACAGTGGAAAACATGCTGTAAGTGGCGGATATCGAGCGTATGCAATGGCCAGCTTCCTCCCCGGACTTAAATCCGATTGAGCATGTGTGGGATGCATTAGGCAGGTGCATTGCAGCAACTGTTCCAGAGCTGTACATTGCTCTTATGGAAGAGTGGCCACGTATCCCCCAAGAACTCATTGCTAACCTCATTGCATCAATGCCATACAGGTGTGAGGCAGTGCTGGCCGTTCGAGGAGACCATACACCATACTAAAGAAACATTTTCACCCATGTTAATGTTGCTTTGTTTGTTTGCCATATTCCTAATCAGGATCTCTTTGACATCTGGTGTGGTACAGAGGTTACGTAATGACTTCAAACTCTTGTTGACATTCTTTTGGAGTAATAGCAAGTGATTGCATCTAATACTGTTCCTAAAAACATAGTCTTAATAAGTTATTCTACAATATCCCCTAATTTTTTTGAGCAGTGTATTTTAGTGTCGTGTTGCATAGAAAAAGAAGTTAGTTCCGGTATAAATGTTTAGTACATAGTGAAATAATGGCTAGGATTAAAAACTTTCTAAAACGTACTATAAGAAAAATGTTCTTCCGTTGAGGTTCTTCTTAAATATTTAGAGAAAAATATTGGTTTTTATATCTATGGCATTCGCAAAAGTATTAATTAATAAATTAAACATATTAATCCATATTAAAGAACAGGTACAAGGACATCTGAAAAATAGATCCACATTCGATGCAGTGTATACATCAAACTCAAGACATAACCACATTTATTATAGACAGAAAATAATACTTGAAAAATCCTTTTGGAAAGAATGGAAGACAATAGACTTACAAAAAAGAGCTAAAGAAGATAGACCAATAGACGGAAGAAAAGCAAGACAAAGACCAGCCTAGAGTTGGATATAAAGAGGATGCACATTCAGTACGTCTTGCTCCGAGGAGTGATTTGGGAAATGAACAGGATGAAGATTCTATAAATAAAAGATAATAGTAATAAGAAGAAGGGGAAATGGCAATTTTTGTTTTGTTGTTCCTAGTGGAAACAAAAGGAATATCATCAGAGGTATTTAAATTATTTCGTCAATCAACATTTTTTTATTAAGCGACTCCTCTATATTATCATCTGACCCCTGACAAGAGAATCTACAGCTCTACCGCAATTTTCTAACAGAAACTCTTGATCTAAACCTAAAGCCAAGCAAATGATCTTTTATCAGCTGAAAGCAGCAAGCAGCTAGCAGAACAAGCAGAGTATCACTACTTACGTGTTCTTATTAATGGAAGATTCTCTTAGGTTATTCTCTTCTGAGAATCTTGTTGTTTCTTGATTTTTCTTCAGCCCCAAATACTCTTGAACTGTCATAAAACCTCTTCTTATTTGACTTATATTTCTTGCTCTTTTAGTCACCGAAAATTAAAATATAAATACTAGTAATACAAATTATTACTAGTAAGGAGTGATAGCATCTGCTATCAGCTAGGAGAAAGCAGCTCACAGCGATCATAGCAGGCAACAAGAACATGAAGAGCAAAGAGAGAAGGCACCTAGCACAGCAGGCATGCAGCTATCATTGCAATGTTTATAACACTGTTGTATATGTATTTAATTTTTCATGAGAATTAAAAGTATTTCTAAATATTTATATAATTTTCATAAGTAATGACACGAATGATTTCCAAATTATCGATAAATTCACGACTCGCGAAGTGAGGAGTGAATTTATCTAGTGAATTTGGAAATCAAGAGTGGAATTTGTTAGGACTATTTAACGAATAAAATTAAGCTGTTTACTCACAAATCATTATTTAACTATAGTTATTTTAAAATATTTATATATATAATGTAAACGGCGATATTTGAAAACAAATGAGAAACGATTTGTACGCTTCATTTGCTTCTTTTGTTCATCACTGCAACCAGATCATATTATTTATTGCCAAAGGATCGCAATATTATAAGAATGCACCCATGTGGAGAAATTTATAACCAACATTATAGGTATCAACAAGCGAATGATGACAAATCAAGAGTTTCAGAACATTTGAATTCTACTACTACTTATACGTATTAATTAATTTCTGATGTCCTATGATGCAAATATGTCAATTATACTTTTCTGCAACGTTATCTTCTGGGAAATAATTCGTTTAAAAAAGATGGAAACAGTGGATTCTTTTTTCTGTGGTATAATGTTACAAATGTTCTTATATTACCTTCCCCTAGCACAGTTAGCTGATATTCGTGCACTATATATACAGTCTGGTAGCCGTATTTCATAGTGAGACAGTCATTACAAAATAAAATGACCTATTCAGAATGTAAAAAGGTGGAGCTTTCTTTAATATGAAAAACTTGTTTGATAAATTCGAGGTGAAACACGACTGTGATTGGTTGTAATTCAAAAATCGATGAAATGTGATTGGTCATTGTATCCCATTTGGAGCATGAGTTAAATAGCCTATATAAATGTACATTAATTCCAAGCAGACAAGTTATATTGATTTTTAATACTTCTTCGTGAAATGATTAATATAACAAATGAAATTGTGGTATATGGGGGAATACTACCGACAAATGAATCACAGAAGTTAGTTTTAAAAAATATAATAATAATTGGTACCAACCAACTGGTATGGAAATCGGGTATAACTACCCCAATATTAAAACGTCATTTTATAAAATATATTAATAAGCAGTAACAACCCACTAGAATTGAAATCGAGTGTAACTACTCCAATATAAAAAAGGGTGAAAAATAAACCAGAAAATTATCGAGTTATTACATTACATAATATCTCTCTAAAAGTACTAAATGAAGCATTTTGTTTCTTTGATTTTATTATTAGATATTTAAGGGAGGTGATGAGTGAAATGTTTAATTTTCGGTCAAATTAACATTTTTTGTTTTTTGTGTTAAAGAACATTACGTATCTCGAAGTATAAGATGGTGAAGTATCAATGTCCTAAGCCGCTTATAATTGTCCAAATTGACGTCATATTTTAAAGGCTACGCTCTTTAAATGCCCTTCATTTGCGTCGCGGTGCGCGATGTTCTCTAAAATTGTTGTTGTATTTTTTATACTTAAATAGTTTTTACATACATTGTTGGTCCTAATATATCAATAAATCCACAGTAATCGGCTGAATATTTGTAAAGATATGATGACATAGTACAATTAGTTGTATTAGATTCTATCTATAATCTATGTGGAATTATTACAATTTTTTGTGTTGGTTGTTGCATAGACTTGTGAGGCACGTTTGTTTTCTAAATATTTTTTTTTTAATTTTAAAACTATACGGTACATTATTTTATTGGAACCTGAAGTTAGTTTCGCAAATATAGTGTTTAGAGTAAATATTTAATTGTCGTTTTGCATAGTAATAGAGGTTAATTCCGGTATAAATGTTTAGTATACAGTGTAAACATTTGTAGGATTAAAAGATGTCTAAACGGTAATATAAGAAAAAGTTTCTTACTTTGAGGTTATTCCTAAATATTTAAAGAAAAACATTTTTTTATATATTTCTAAAGGTATTAAGAAAATAATTATTTATTAAATTAAGTAATTAATCCATATTAAAAACCGGTACAACAACTTCTTGAAAATAGATCAACAATTGATGCAGCGTATATGTCAAAATCAAGACAACATTTATTATAGACAGAAAATAATATTTGAAAAATGCTTATGGAAATAATGGAAGACAATAGACTTGCAAAAAAAGAGCTATAGAAGCAGACCAATAGATGGGAGAAGAGCAAGACAAAGAGCAGCCTAGGTTTGGTTAGAGAGAGGATGCAATTTTTGTACGCATTCCTCCGAAGAGTGATTTGGGAAACAAAAAGGATGAAGATTCTGCAAATAAAGGATAATAGTAATAAGAAGGAGAGGAAATGACCATATTTATTTTGTTGTTCCTAGTGGAAACAAAATGAAGATCATCAGAGGTATTAAAATTGTTTCGTCAATCAATTTTTTTATTAAGCGAAACCTCTATACTATACTCTGGCCCCTGATAAGAGAATCTACAGCTCTACCAAAATTTCCTAAAAGAAAATCTTGTCCCAAACCTAAAGCCAAGCAAAATATATTTTATCAGCTGAAAGCAGCAAGCAGCTAGCAGAAGAAGCAGTGTAACTCTACATACGTCTTCTTATTAATGGAAGATTCTCTTAAGTTATTCTCTTCTCAGAATATTGTTGTTTCTTGAATTTCCTTCAGCCCCAAATACTCTTGAACCGTCATAATAACTCGTCTTATTTAACTTGTATTTCTTGATCTTTTAATCACAAAAAATTAAAACATAAATAATAGTAATAAAAATTATTACTAGTAAGTAGTAATAACATCAGCCAGCAGCTAGGAGAAAGCAGCTCACAGCGATCATTGCAGGCAACAAGAACATGAAGAGCAAAGAGGCATCTAGCACAGCAGTCATGAAGTTATTACTGTTATGTTTATAACACTGATGTACATGTACTACATTTTTCAAGAGAACTGAAAATATTTCCATATATTGATTTATTCCAAGTAGACACTTTATATTTGATTTTTAATATTCCTTGATGATATGATTAAGATAAGAAATGAAGGTGTGGTATATGGGGCAATACTACCGACAAATAAATCACAGAAGTTATTTTATAAAAATATAATAATGAGCAGTACCAACCCACTTGAAAGGAAATCGAGTATAACGGCACCAAATATTAAAAAATGGTGAAAAATAAACCAGAAAATAATCCATGGATTACATTACATAATATCTGTCTAAAGGTACTAAAAGAAGCATTTTGTTTTTCTTTTCAGGTTAGTTTTAAATATTTTAGGGAGGTGATGAGTGAAATCTTTAATTCCTCGGTCAAATTTTTAATTTTGTCGTATTTTGTATTAGAAAACATTATATATCTCAAAGTATAAGATGGTGAAGTATCAATGACCTAAGGCGCTTGTAAGTGTACAAATTGACGTCTTATTTTAAAGGCTATGCTCTTTAACTGCCCTTCATTTGGGTCGGGGGGTATGATGTTCCATAAAAATGTTCTATTTTTGATACTTTAATAGTTTTTTTCATATATTGTTGGTCCTGATATATCAATAAATCCACAGTAATAGGCTGAACATATCTAAACATGTGATGACAGTATAAAATTATTTGTATTAGAATCATTCTATAATCTATGTGGAATTGAATTAGTTTTTGTTTTGGTTATTGCATACACGTGTGAGGCATGTTTGTTTTGTAAATTCTTTTATTTTTACATCAAAATTATTCGGTAGTTTGTCTTATTGGAGCCTAAATATATTTTGTAAATGGGGGGGGAGTAAGTGTTTAGAATA
Organism: Diploptera punctata; assembly: GCA_030220185.1. Lineage (NCBI taxonomy): Eukaryota > Metazoa > Arthropoda > Insecta > Blattodea > Blaberidae > Diploptera > Diploptera punctata. The sequence goes on along the minus strand of JASPKZ010003962.1, from coordinate 28,712 downwards.
AATATTTTAGTGTCGTGTTGCATATAGAACGAAGTTAGTTCCGGTATAAACGTTTAGTACATAGTGAAACATGACTAGGATTCAAATCTTTGTAAAAAGTAATATAAGAACAATTTTCTTACGTTGAGGTTATTCTTAAATTTTTAAATTTAATGTTTCATATATCTCTAAAGGTATTAAGAAAATGATTAATTAATATATTACATATTTTATTCCATATTAAAGATCCGGTACAAGCGCTTCTGAAAAATAGATCAACGTTGTATGCAGCGCATATCTCAAAATCAAGATATAACCACATATGTTATAGACAGAAAATAATATTTGAAAGATGCTTATGGAAAGAATGGAAGATCATAGATTTGCAAAAAGAGCAATAGAAATAGACCAATAGACGGGATAAGAACAAGACGAAAGGCAGCCTAGAGTTGGATTGAGAGAGGGTGCACATTATGCACGCCTTCCTCCGAAGAGTGATTTTGGAAAAAAAAAAAAACAGGATGAAGATTCTACAAATAAAGGATAATAGTAATAAGAAACAGGGGAAATGACAATATTTCTTTTGTTGTTCCTAGTGGAAGCAAAATAAAGATCATCAGAAGTATTTAAATTACTTCATCAATCAAGATTTATTTATTAAGCGACTCCTCTATACTCTCCTCTGGCCCCTGATAAGAGAATCTAAGATCTACCACAATTGCCTAATAGGAACTCTTGATCCAAACCTAAAGACAAGCAAAAGATGTTTTACCAGCTAAAAGCAGCAAGCACCTAGCAGAAGAAGCAGACTATCACTACTTATGTTTTCTTATTAATGGAAGATTCTCTTAGGTTATTCTCTTCTGAGAATCTTGTTGTTTCTTGAATTTTCTTCACCCCCAAATACTCTTGAACCGCCATAAAAACTCTTTATTTGACTTACATTTCTGAAAATTAAAACATAAATGATAGTAATAAAAATTATTACTAGTAAGTAGTGATAGCATCAGCTAGCAGCTAGGAGAAAGCAGTTGACAGCGATCATATACGGCAACAGAACATGAAGAGCAAAGAGAGAAGTCACCTAGCACTGGAGGAGGCAGCTAGTACAGCTGACATGCAGTTATTACTGCAATGTTTATAACACTGTTGTATATGTATTCCAGTTAACATGAGAATTGGATATATTCTTATTTATTGATATAATTTTCTATATAAATTTACACTTATTAAAAGCAGACAAGTTATATTTTATTTTCAATATCCTTTGGTGTAATGATTAAGATAAAAATAAAATTGTGGTATTTGGGGGAATACTACCGACAAATGAATCACAGAAATTATTTAACAGAAAATATAACAATAAGCAGTTCCAACCCACTAGATTGAAAATCGTGTATAACTGTTTCAACGTTAAAAAAGGGTAACAATTGTGAAATTATCGAGGGATGGACATTTCATAATATCTCTCTAAACAAATTGAGATAACATTTTGTTTCTTTGAGGTTATTTTGAACAAAATATGGGCGGCGATGAGTTGAAATCTTTAATTTCGTTCAAATTTTTGTTGTTTCTTTGTTTTACAAAAACATTATGTATCATAAAGTATAAGATTGTGAAGTATCAATGACTCCTAAGCTAGTTGTAAGTGTCCAAATTGACGTCATGTTTTAAACGCTACGCTCTTTAAATGCGCTTAATTTGTGTCCCGCTGCGCGATGTTCCCTCTCTTAAACTGTTGTATTTTTATGCTTGAATAGTTTTTTTTTTCATATGTTATATGTCATGATATATCAATAAATCCATAGTAATCGGCTGACATTTGTAAAAATATGATGGCAGTGTATAAATTAGTTGTATTAGATATTTTCTATAAACTATGTGGAATTGAATTATAGTTTTGTTTTGGTTGTTGCATAGACGTGTGAGGCACGTATGTTTTGTAATTTTTTATTCTTATTTCAAAACTATGGGGTAATTTATTTTATTGGATCCTAAAGATAGTTTCGTAAATAGTAGTGTTTACAGTAAATATTTTAGTGTCGTGTTGCATAGTAAAATAAGTTACTTCGGGTATAAATATTTAGTATATAGTGTAAAAATGGCTAGGATTAAAAATTTTCTAAAAGTATGATAAGAAGAAAAGGTTTTCCATTGAGATTATTCTTAAGTATTTAAAGAAAAATATTTTTTTTACATTTCTATAAAGGTACTAAGAAAAGAATTATTTAATAAATTAAATATATCAATCCATATTACAGAACCGGTTAAAGTACTTCTGAAAAAAGATCACCATTGCATGCAGCGTATATGTCAAAATCAAGACATAACCACATTTATTACAGACAGAAAAATAAATTTGAAAAATACTTATGGAAAGGATGGAAGACAATAGACTTGCCAAAAGAGCTATAGAAATATACCAATAGACGGCAGAAGAGCAAGACGAAGAGAAGCATAGAGTTGGATAGAGAGAGGATACACATTCTGTACGTCTTCCTCCGAAGAGTCATTTGGGAAATAAACAGAATGAAGATTCTACAAATAAAAGATAATAGTAACAAGAAGAAGGGGAAATGACAATATTTCTTTTGTTGTTCCTAGTGGGGAAAAAAAAAGATCAGAGGTATTTAAATTGTTTCGTCAATCAACATTTTTTTATTAAGCGACTCCTCTATATTATCCTCTGAACCCTGACAAGGGAATCTACAGCTCTACCGCAATTTTCTAACAGAAATTCTTGATCTAAACCTAAAGCCAAGCAAAATATATTTTATCAGCTGAAAGCAGCAAGCAGCTAGCAGAAACAAGCAGAGTATCTCTACTTACGTATTCTTATTAATGGAAGATTCTCTTAGGTTAATCTCTTCTGAGAATCGTGTTGTTTCTTGAATTTTCTTCAGTCCCAAATACTTTTGAACTCTCATAAAACCTCTCCTTATTTGACTTCAATTTCTTGATCTTTTAGTCACTGAAAATTAAAACATAAATAATAGTAATAAAAATTATTACTGGTAGGTAGTTATAGCTTCAGCTAGTAGCTAGGAGAAAGCAGCTGACAGCGATCATAGCAGGCAACAAGAACATGGAGAGCAAAGACAGAAGTCACCTAGCGCTGGAGGTGGCAGCTAGCACAGCAGGCATGCAGTTATTACTGCTATGTTTGCAACACTGTTGTATGTGTATTTAATTCTTCAAGAGAATTGAAAATATTTCTAAATATTGATATCATTTTCTATATAAATGTACATTCATTCCAAGGTGAAAGTTACATTGGTTTTTAATATTTCCTGGTGTAATGATTAAGATAACAAATGAAATTTGGGTATATACTACCGACAAATGAATTGCAAAAGTTATTTTATAAAAATGTGATAGTAAGTAGTACCAACTTACTAGAATTGAAATAGAGTATAACTGCTCCAATATTAAAATAGGGTGAAAAATAAACCAAAAAATTATCGAGGGAGAACAGTACATAATATATCTCTATAAGTACTAAAATAAGCATTTTATTTCTTTGATTTTATTATTAAATACTGTATTTAACTGAGGTGATGAGTGAAGTTTTTAATTTTCGGTCAACTTTAGCATTTTTTGTTTTTTGTTTTTTGTGTTAAAGACATTAGGTATTTCGGAGTATAAGATGGTGAAGTATCAATGTCCTAAGCCGTTTGTAAATGTCCAAATTGACGTAATATTATAAAGACTACGCTCTCTAAATGCCCTTCATTTCCGTCGGGGTGCGCGATGTTCCCTAAAAATGTTGCATTTTTGATAATTGATTACTGTTTTTCGTATATTGTTGGTCCTGATACATCAATAAATCCACAGTAATCGACTGAATATTTGTAAAGATGTGATGGTAGAGTAAAATTTCTTGTATTAGATTCTTTCTGTTGTCTATGTGGAATTGAATTAGAGTTTTTGTTTTGGTTGTTGCATACACGTGTGAGGCCCGTTTGTTTTGTAAATTTTTATTTTTGTTTCAAAACTATTCGGTAGTTTATTTTATTGAATCCTAAAAGTAGTTTCGTAAATATAGTCTTTAGAGTAAACATTTTAGTGTCGCGTTGCATAGTAAAATAAGTTATTTACTACGAACTATAAAAAAGGTTAGGATTAAGAACTTTCTAAAAGTACTATAAGAAAAATATTTTCCGTTGAGGTTAGTCTTAAATATTTAAAGAAGAATATAGTTTCTTAATACACTCTTGAACTGTCATAAAACCTGTTCTTATTTGACTTATATTTCTTGGTATTTTAATCACTTAAAATTAAAATATAGATAATAGTAATAAAATTATTACTATTAAGTAGTGGTAGCATCAGCTAGCAGCTAGGAGAAAGCAGCTGACAGCGATCATAGCAGACAACACGAACATGAAGAACATAGAGAGAAGGCACCTAGTACTGGTGGAGACAGCTTAGCACAACCGGCATGCAGCTATTACTACATTGTTTATAACACTGTTGTATGTGTATTTAATTTTTCATGAAAATTGAAAACAATTTTAAATATTGATATAAATGTCTATGTGAATGTGCATTTATTCCAAGCAGAGAAGTTATATTTGATTTTTAATATTTCTTGGTGAAAGGATTAAGATAACAAATGAAACTTGTGGTATATGGGGGGAATACTACCGTAAATGAATCACAGAAATTATTTTAAAAATATATAATAATAAGCAGTACAAACCCAGTAGAATGGAAATCGAGTATAACTACTTCAATATTAAAAAAAGGGTGAAAAATAAACCAGGAAATTATCGAGGGATTACATTACATATGATCTCTCTAAAAGTACTAAAAGAAGCATTTTGTTTCTTTGAGTTTTATTTAAATATTTAAGGGAGGTGATGATGATGAATGTTTAATTTATCGGTCAAATTTATCATTTTTTGTTCCTTGTGTTAAAAAATATTACGTAGCTCAAAGTATAAGATTGTGAAGTATCAATGTCCCATGGCGCTTGTAAGTGTTGGAGAGGGGTTATTGTTGGGCCAAGAGGTAAAGATTGGATTTAGTGACACTAGGAATACTGAAGGAGTTCTCCATGTGTGAGAACTTAGGTTGCTCGGTTGGTATTCGGTAGAGTTGAGGTTCTTATCTCGGGATTCCACGAGGACTTCGTCGGGCAGAATTAATGTACAAAGAATATCTGGTAAAAGTAGTTTATTCTTGACTTTTATAAACTGCAAGTAATTGTATATATATGAAGTGAATTTATCCAACTTTTTAGAACGTAGTGTTTTGAAGTGACTTGATGAAATTATACACGAGAAGTAAGTTAATGAAATTATCTACGAGAAGTAAGTGACGAGGAGAAGCCTCTCTCGCCTATAGGTAAATTAGTTACTCCCACTACCTCGATCACGTGGACCTAAGGTCTGTGCTTAGGCACATATAACGAAACATATAACTGGTTAATGCGCCCTCCTATTTTGATTCCGGGGGTGTTACAAATTTATTATTGGCGATTTACGCCTTCAGAGGTTGGACCTTTTTCCCCGTGCTGGCTTCACGTACAGTCTAGTCACAAACATTAGCTAGGCTTGGGTTTTTTCTTAGGCTTGGGTTTTTTCCTAGGCTTCCGACGCTAGAAACTTGCCAAGTTCCCACACTTTTTGCTAACGATGTTTGTGTCAGGGTAAAACCCCCGCTTGTACATTAGCTAATGGGTTATGGTTATCACGCTAAATCAGTTAACTGGAGGCTTAGAAGATATCTCTACTCAATCTGTCGAGCAAAGGATTATTGTCATTAGTAAGTTATTATCATGTGTCAGCCACTTCCGTCTTCACAAAAGAAAGGGTTACATTACCTGAGTTGTCAGTCTTCTTTAATAACTAATAATTTGATTACATTGATGCTGACTTCTTTGGATCATTTTATACGGCCTTTGCTCCTACATAATCAGGTTCCACTCTCTTCCCTGATCGATTTGAATATAAATATGACCTAAGTCCAGTAACTGCTTCATTTAATGATGTTATAATATCATCTGATTATTATTGCCGATAGGGATTTATTTAGATTTACACAGGAGGCTGGATGAATGAATTGCCACAAATGCCCTATAAACAAATGGAAAAATCAAGGGATTTTTTTTTATTTGTTTATAATCCTCTCGCGTAATATAATGCTAGTATCATAGCTATAGTGGCCTTTAAAGAAAAAATGGCTATAATATTTTGGTTAGAGCACGTTAACCCTGAGAGTGTTGCCAGCACGTCAATTATGTTCAGATTGTAAACACTGATATGTATCCCTTTTACCTGGGATCGTTCTTTGAGGTTAAATAGACTCACTTTCTGCAATATAGACATACATAAATATTCATTAAGAAAAAAAAAAGATACACCCTTAATATATTTGGTGGTCTACTCAAACCATTCATGCTTATACAATTACCATTCAAAACTATTTAGTTGAATACCAGTATAGCATAGATTGTTTCTTCATGTGTAACTGTTTATTTTCAATTTAATTTACACCTTAATATCTACCTACATTATAATGTGCGTCTACAGCTTGGGAATTCATTTGCGATGAACCAGTTTTGTCTACTTCAAACCATATGTCGAATAATACTTCAGTTTTGCTAAATTTAATTTAAATTGAGTCAATAAGACTTATTTACATGGATCTATATCTTTGCGACCAAAATACTAAATATCGCGTTTAAGCAGCTGTGCTATCGTTATAAACAATTATTATTGATAGTATTACCCCCTGATATCATATTTTCCCCATAGGTATTGCATACATACGAATTCATCATGATTATTAATCCATGAAATATTCATGATTCTTAATATTTTATTCTCAACATATTTCGGCCCATTTACTTTGCCAAAGCATAGCTGGCTATATCATTGCTCAGCCAAACGACGTTATTTTCTTAAGCGTGCAAAATCATTTCCTTCGAATGCAGAATCGTATAGTATGTCACATTCGCTTCCACCAGCGACCATGACTTCATCTCATCTCATTATTAACATCGAATACAAATTCGCACAAATTGTCACATTCGCTTCCATCAGCGATCATGACCTCATCTCATCTCATTATTAACATCGAATACAAATTCGCACAAATTGTCACATTCGCTTTCACCAGCGACCATGACTTCATCTCATCTCATTATTAGATAATACGGGATCCCTTGCCCTCAAATATTTTCAACAAAATAGCACGTGTTATACAAACACAGTGACGTGCCGCTTCGGCCCACGTCTACAAATTAAATTCTGTAAATATAATCAACAAATAAATTCCTCACGCTTTATAGGTTCACACCGCCACTCGGCCTTTCAATTAAGGTGCATTGAGCTTCACCCTGTCTCATTAGCTCCTATATTTACGCTGTCTGATTGTTATTTTAGACAAAAGAATCATAATCATCATGATATTATTCGTATTCAGATTGTTGTACAAGTTTCTTCAATTACCTATATGTATTAAACAATGACAATGGCCTATCTGGGCTCATTTTAACATTTACTGGATTAAGTAGATACTGCAGCTTTCTGCTCGAGCGATTGGGTTAAAACATTTAAAAATATAGATCCATTCTCTATCGATAAGTTCAAATCAACAATTTATTAATCGCCCTCAATCTTAGCTGAAAGTGGACATGCATGTGTTATGTATTCACCCTAATTCAATTAATTATATCATATTCATCAATATGGGGGTATTATCATGATTAATATCTAAATTGACATTTCACTTTATTTTTTTTCGCAGTCATTGTGCCCTTTCCTCTCGCGATTAGCGTTTTCATCTAGGCCTATTTAATCACTTTATTAGTGTTATTTATTTTAATTACTGATTATATTTGGTACTTTACCATACAACACTTATTTATTTTTTTTTTCACTAATACTTTTCATTTATGTCCTAATCTCAGCTAGTATTGAGTTCGAATCCCGTGAAAACTGGTTCATGCATTTAAGTATAATTTATCAGGTCTTGTTTTTTTTTTTTTTTTCGTTTGGGGATTATGTAGAGCTTATATGTTTGTACCTTTTGTATGTTATATCAAAATTTTGTCGGTATATAACCACTTCCTTACCTGGGTACTGCATAATTTCAGCGTTTACATTGACCTTTATCTCATACCTAAAATCACAGTAGTGTCTACCTGTGCACACAATACAATATAGTACAATGCAAGACATACACACATACGTAATATATCCATTCCGTTGTCATTCTTACGTGTAAAAATCTCTCCCTCCTATTTTTCGAGTGTCATTTTCACTGTCCGTCTATCTACCCTTAATACTATTAGTGTCTAATTTCACAGTCTGTTAACTCGCAAAGGCCTCCTGTACTATTATTATATACATGTTTTGCGATACTACGCCCACACGCAAACAAACTCTGAACACACGCATGGTAATTTATCGGGTCTTTACAGTCTCAATCTCATCCTTAGATTCACATATAATTACTAGACTTTTGTCAAAATTTTTCAAATGATTCTTACTTCTATCATCTATGTTAGTATGCGCCACAGAATTACTAGCGATCTCTGGGTTCCCTAGTATCTCTATACGTGCATATGTTTTGTGATTAGCCGTCGTCCAAGAAACACTCTCCGACGCGTATGATTCATTTTCGGGGCTCCTATCCTTTTGACCTCTACTATTTATGTTCTTTGTGATGACACTTATTTCATCATTTAGTTTGCTGATTTCGTTAGTCACTTTCTGTTCTATATTAGTGCCTAACTCATTAAATCTAGGCTCTACTATCATTTCGATCAATTCAGAGCGTTTATCCTGCTCTGCAATTTTCTGAGCTACTTGGGGCTTTAGTGTTTCTTGTTCGTGGGCTGGCTTTTGTACAAATAGACACATATAATTTACCCTTTTGTCCGAGTTCTCTACACTACAGAGCACATTCTTGTCGACTCGTTTTATTTCCCCTTGTAATTCCTCCTGTTTCTCCCCTAAGTTAGTTTGTAACGTTATTATACTATTGTTCATCTCTGTTCTCATTTGACTTATTACCCTGTTTTCTGTTTTCTCTGAGTCTTTAATAAGTTTTTGTTCCATTTTATTTATCTTTAGTTCTACACACGCTGACGATTCATTTATTTTCGCTTCTAGCATCTCTCTATCTTTTCTCATCTCATCCCTTAATGTTTCTTTCAACGTAAATACATCCTTTTCCCTGCTTATCTCCATCTGTCCTCTCCAAGTTTCAAATTCCTGTTTCATATTCCTCTGCATTGCCTCTAAATCCATTTTCCTATTTCTATCTATCGTCTCTAAATCCATTTTCCTACTTCTATCTATCGTCTCTAAATCCATTTTCCTACTTCTATCCATCTCCTCTATTCTCGACATTAGCATTTCCATGTATTTCATGGTGTCGGTGCTTGGATTTCCCTTGTCCTCTACTTCCCCTCTAGCTTCTACTCTTGCGTTGTTTTCACTACTTTCCCCTGTGCTCTGCTCTAAGTTCTCTCTGCCATCTTCGTTGTCCTCTCCCATCCTTACGATTTCGTTCTCTCCTTCAATCAGTTGCCCACAAGCCTTCTCCCTAATCTCTTCGTGTTTCCTATCCATTTTTTTATCTTTATTTGCCTGCCTCTTTCTATTCCTACTTCTTAACAACATAAATACACACAGATATATTCTCCGTTAAATCACTGTAATATTTTGATTTCTTATATAGGTAAAAAGTAAAAAAAATGCTTATTCTGTTGTTGTGTCACTTACTGCTTCCTTCCTTCAGTTGCTGTCTGTCTGCTTGTTGCCATCATCTTCTCTGTCCTGGTTGCCTCGTGGTCGTGGGACTTAGTCGTTCTGCCGTTGATTTCTATTCGTGTGTTACTTTACGACCTATTCTGCCCGCACGTTAGGGAGCCAATATGGAGAGGGGTTATTGTTGGGCCAAGAGGTAAAGATTGGATTTAGTGACACTAGGAATACTGAAGGAGTTCTCCATGTGTGAGAACTTAGGTTGCTCGGTTGGTATTCGGTAGAGTTGAGGTTCTTATCTCGGGATTCCACGAGGACTTCGTCGGGCAGAATTAATGTACAAAGAATATCTGGTAAAAGTAGTTTATTCTTGACTTTTATAAACTGCAAGTAATTGTATATATATGAAGTGAATTTATCCAACTTTTTAGAACGTAGTGTTTTGAAGTGACTTGATGAAATTATACACGAGAAGTAAGTTAATGAAATTATCTACGAGAAGTAAGTGACGAGGAGAAGCCTCTCTCGCCTATAGGTAAATTAGTTACTCCCACTACCTCGATCACGTGGACCTAAGGTCTGTGCTTAGGCACATATAACGAAACATATAACTGGTTAATGCGCCCTCCTATTTTGATTCCGGGGGTGTTACAAATTTATTATTGGCGATTTACGCCTTCAGAGGTTGGACCTTTTTTCCCCGTGCTGGCTTCACGTACAGTCTAGTCACAAACATTAGCTAGGCTTGGGTTTTTTCTTAGGCTTGGGTTTTTTCCTAGGCTTCCGACGCTAGAAACTTGCCAAGTTCCCACACTTTTTGCTAACGATGTTTGTGTCAGGGTAAAACCCCCGCTTGTACATTAGCTAATGGGTTATGGTTATCACGCTAAATCAGTTAACTGGAGGCTTAGAAGATATCTCTACTCAATCTGTCGAGCAAAGGATTATTGTCATTAGTAAGTTATTATCATGTGTCAGCCACTTCCGTCTTCACAAAAGAAAGGGTTACATTACCTGAGTTGTCAGTCTTCTTTAATAACTAATAATTTGATTACATTGATGCTGACTTCTTTGGATCATTTTATACGGCCTTTGCTCCTACATAATCAGGTTCCACTCTCTTCCCTGATCGATTTGAATATAAATATGACCTAAGTCCAGTAACTGCTTCATTTAATGATGTTATAATATCATCTGATTATTATTGCCGATAGGGATTTATTTAGATTTACACAGGAGGCTGTATGAATGGATTGCCACAGTGTCCACAATTATATCATATTTTATGGGATGCGCTGTTTAAATGCCATTCATTTGGGCCGTGGTGCGCGATGTTCCCTAAAAATGTTTTATTTTTTATACCTGAATATTTTTTTATATATTCTTGGTCGTGATATATCAATAAATCCACAGTAATCGGCTGCACATTTGTAAAGATATGGTGGCTGTGTAAAATTAGTTGTATTACATTTTTTGTATAATCGATATGGAATTGAATTAGAGTTATATTTTGGTTGTTGGATACACGTGAGATGTAAGTTTGTTTTGTAAATTTATTTTTTATTTTGACCTACTCGGTAGTTTATTTTATTGGATCCTAAAGGTAGTTTCGTAAATATAGTGTGAGGTGGGACATTCACTCAACCTCCTTCCTAAATATGCGACTAAATAATTAATTATTCGTGATATGGGGAGAGAATTTATAAATAATTACTTAGATAAATAATTGAATTAATAATCGGACATACACCTTATTTATATTCACACAAATCAGAAACACACGTAGAATGCAATTATATAATTATTAATCATAAATTAAATGATCCCGTGGAATTAATATGATAAAATAAGAAACGTTAAGTTATGAGTAATGTAGGGGAAAGACTGATGACTATAACCCATCCATTGTGTATTAATGGGCTCGAGACATACTTACAATAAGTTAAAGATCTAAAACTTCTTTCCAGTCCAGAGGGTTAGATGCATTTTATTCAGCCTGTTAGAACTAACAATGCTTGAGCCTTGTATTCTGGACAGTTCAACACAATAGTAAATATATTTTATATTACTGGGAATTTTGCAAAACTCAGCAACGTTTTTACAGAGGGTGATGCAAACTAATTAAAGGCGAAGGAAGCCACTTAAACTAATCAGAAAATTCCAGAACCTAAACTAGAAACCATGCTAGATGCATGATGAATTAGGATTCCCGGGCTTGTTGCATAAACTTATGTCCCAACTATATCTAAATTGTCCTAAGACAATCGTTGACGTCACAACCAATATCATGCCCTCAAAGCCCTTCCATCCCAAAATTATAAAGAAATGTACCAATCATTTGCAATTCAATATTATAAGATAAGCCTTATTACGTGGTCGCAAAATTATGATGAGTGGGAGTTACAGTTTTCCTTATAACTTGAACCATTAACTTAAATCACTTGCCGTCGACTCGTCAACTTGTTATATTCATCCTACGGTGCCCTAGGCCAGGCATGGGGAACTGGGGCTCCGGGAGCTCATAACAAATCCTCTCCGCCAATACCCATTCCACTCATTTGTACTTGCACTGCAGACGCAGGTACACAGTGATTGACAATACGCAGTGAGAGCCAGTGGCATACAATCAGCGTGAGCCGGGCAAATTCTAAACACCGATACCATTTTAATACTGACTGGGAAAATGATTATTTTTGTATTCAGAATGGCACGGAAGTTGTTTGTGGCACGAAAGGCTTGGAACTATGCAGGTTGTTGTCAATAGACTCGTATCCCAACATGAGAGATTTTGCAGGCCACATTATCGCAATGTTTGGTTCGACTTATACATGCGAACAATTATTTTCGAAGTTGAACCGTACCAAAACTAAAATACGCTCCAAAATAAACGATGGCACCCTAGTCTCAGTATTACGCATCTCTAAGAGTACTATCCAACCTGACATAGACAAATTAGTGTCAAGAAAAAGGCATCAGCTATCCTCTACGCGCTCTTCAAACGTTACACGTAATGTACGTAAGAATTGAACGGATTAGTACAGCTCGAGACCAAGCTCTGTGTGTTTGCGGGGAGAAGTGTGGGGAGTGAGAGGAGGTACACTTCTATGCTTCTCATAGTAATAACAACTGAGACAGCAAATTCCTTTCAGACACAAGTAGCTGGGTCCCGAGCAGTATATATGTTTCAGGTTATAAGGGTGTACTGCCACTGATACTGCATGGTATGCGAGACGATAACAACAACAGTTACGAGTTCAACGAAGGATGGAATGAGGAAGGATGTCATACTACCCCTCATTCGGCAGTTCCCCATGCCTGCCCTTGGCACAAATCAGTGATTGTTATTTTATTGTGGTACGATATGACCTCACACAATTATTCACCTGTTGGACAGCAGGCCAACATCAATTAAAACACTTAATAAAAGAAGACATTATATACCATATAGGCGCGGTATTGTTAATTAATACATCGCCATATAATATGATTCGTCATAATATTGTGACCAAAATGATTAACTATTACATTTATTACTAGTATTGTGTGTGTTCGATTGTTCGACATATAATAAATTATTAAAGTGATATTACATCTTCAATGCGTCGTTCTTTTTTTTCTCAACGAAATATAATCGTGTCCGCACAATCCTTATGAATCCTGGGAAAGAATCTCAAACATACCACAACCCACTGAGTTACCCGAACTCCTCGACTAAAGAGAAATACTTTCTAAATCCTAGCTCCCACTAAATCCCTTCTTACCATATACCCCTATATCTGCCAAGAACCTCTCCTGCTCCAAATGCCGCCCAACGTAAGGGTATAACCAAGATCCATTCTGTTCCAAGTGTTTAGTGTAAATATTTTAGTGTCACGTTGCATAGTTAAAGACGTTAGTTCCGGGATAAATGTTTAGTACATAGTGTAAAAATTGCCCGGATTAAAAGCTTTCTCAAATACTATAAGAAAAATTTTCTTCCGTTGAAGTTATTTTTAAATATTTAAATAAAAATATTATTTTATATATATGTAAAGGTATTCAGAAAGGTGTTAATTAATATACTAAATATATTAATTCATATTAAATACCAGGTACAAGGACTTCTGAAAATAGATCTATATTGGATTCAGTGTATATGTCAAACTCAACACCCAACCATATTTATAGTAGAGAGAAAAAATATTTGAAACATGCTTATGGAAAGAATGGAAGACAATAGACTTGCAAAAAGAGCTAAAGAAGGTAGACCAATATACAGGATAAGAGCAAGGGGAATACCAGCCAAGAGTTGGATAGAGAGAGGATGCACATTCAATATTTCTTCCTGCGAGGAGTGATTTGGGAAATAACCAAAACGAAGATTTTACAAATAAAGGTTAATACTAATAAGAAGAAGGGGAAATGACAATATTTCTTTTGTTGTTCCTAGTGGAAACAAAATGAAGATAATCAGAGGTATTTAAATTGTTTCCTCATTCAACGATTTTTATTAAGCGTCCCCTCTATACTACGATCTGACTCCTGATAAGAGAATCTACAGCTCTACCGCAATTTCCTAACAGAAACTCTTGATCCAAACCTAAAGCTAAGCAAAATATATTTTGTCAGCTCAAAGCAGTTAGCAGAAGAAGCAGAGTATCGCTACTTACGTATTCTCATTAATGGAAGATACTCTTAGGTTATTCTCTTCTGAGAAACTTGTTGTTTCTTGAATTTTCTTCAGCCCCAAATACTCTTGAACCATCTCAAAAAATCTTCTCATTTGGCTTACAATTTCTTGATCTTTTATTCACTGAAAATTAAAACGTAAATAATAGAAAAAAAACTTAGTATTACTAGTAAGTAGTGATGGCATCAGATAGCACCTACGAGAAAGTAGCTGACAGCGATCATAGAAGGCAACCAGAAATATAAGACAAAAGGAAGCGTGCACCTAGCACTGTAGGGGGCAGCTAGCACAGCAGGCATGTAGCTATCACTGCAATGTTTATAACACTGTTGTATATGTATTTAATTTTTCATAGGAATTGAAAATATTTCTAAATAAGTGTAACTACACCATTATTAAAAAAGTGTAAAATATATACCAGGAAATTATCGAGGGATTACATTACATATCATCTCTCTAAAAGTACTAAAAGAAGCATTTTGTTTCTTTGAGGTTATTTTTAAATATTTAAGGGAGGTGATGAGTCAAATTTTAAATTTTCGGTCAAATTTTAAATTTTCGGTCAAATTTTAAATTTTCGGTCAAATTTAGCTTTTTTTTTGTTAAACAATATATTGTACCTCACAGTATAAGATGGTGAAGTATCAGTGTCCTAAGGCGCTGTTAACTGTCCACAATTACGTTATATTTTAAAGGGTCATGGTGCGCGATCTTCCCAAAATTTGTTGTATGTTTGATACATGAATAGTTTTTTTCATATATTCATGGTTCTGATAAATCAATAAATCCACAGTAATCGGCTGAACATTTGTAAAGATTCGGTCGCAGTATAAAATTGGTTGCTTTAGATTCTTTGTATAATCGATGTGGAATTGATTTAGAGTTTTGGTTTTGGTTGTTGGATACACGTTTGAGGCATGTTTGTTTAGTAAATTTTCATTTTTATTTCAAAATTATTCGGTAGTATATTTTATTGGATCCCAAAGTTAGATTCGTAAATAGTCTATAATGTTTAGTGTAAATATGTTAGTGACGTGTTGCGTAGTAAAAGATGATAGTTACGGTATAAATATTTAGTACACAGTGTAAAAAGCAAGGATTAAAAACTTTCCAAAACGTAGGCCTACCATAAAATAATTTATTCCCTTGATATTATTCTTAAATATTTAAAGAAAAATGTCGTTTTTCATATATACATATATATATATATATATTATATATATATATATATATATATCTAACGGTATTCAAAAACGTATTTATTAATAAAATATGTATATATTAATCCATATTAAAGAACAGGTACAAGGACATCTGAAAAATAGATCAATATTGGATGCAGAGTATATGTCAAACTCAAGATATAACCACATTTATTATAGACAGAAAATAATATTTCAAAATCCTTTTGGAAATAATGGAAGCTAATAGACTTGCAAAAAGAGCTAAAGAAGATAGACCAATACACCGGTGAAGGGCAAGAGGGAGACCTGCCTAGATTTGGATAGAGAGGATGCACATTCAGTACGTCTTCCTCCGAGTGTGATTTGGCAATTAAACTGTATGAAGTTTCTACAAATAATTGATAACAGTAATACGAATAAGGCGAAATGGAAATATTCCTTTCGTTGTTCCTAGTGGAAACAAAATAAAGATCATCAGAGTTATCTAAATTGTTCCGTCAATCAACAATTTCTTATTAAGCGTCTCCTCTATACTGTCATCTGACCCCTGATAAGAGAATCTATATCTCTACCACTATTCCCTAACAGAAACTCTTGATCCAATAACAAAACCAATCAAAAGACATTTTATCAGCTGAAAGCAGCAAGCAGCTTGCAGAAGAAGCAGAGTATCACTACTTACGTATTCCTATTAATGGAAGATTCTCTTAGGTTATTCTCTCCTGATAATCTTGTTGGTTCTTGAATATTCTTCAGCCCCAAATACTCTCGAACCTTCATAAAAATTCGTCTTATTTGACTTATATTTCTTGATCTTTCAAACACTGAAAATTAATACATAAATAGTAGTAATAAAAATTATTACTAGTAAGTAGTGATATCATCAGCTAGCAGGTAGGAGAAAGCAGCTGACAGCGATTATAGCAGGCAACTAGAACATGAAGAGCAAAGAGAGGTCACCTAGCACTGGAGGAAGCAGCTAGCACAGCTGGCATGCAGTTATTACAATGTTTATAACACTGTTGTTACATTGATATAATTTTCTACATACATGTACATTTATTTCAAGCAGACAAGTTATATTTGATTTTTAATATTCTTTGGTGAAATGATTAAGATAACAAATAAACTTGTGGTATATGTGGGAATACTACGGACAAATAAATCACAGAAGTTATTTTATGAAAATATAATAATAAGCGGTACTAAACCCACTAGAATGGAAATCGAGTATAACTACTCCAATATTAAAAAATAGTGAAAAACAAACCAGGAAATTGCCGAGGCATTGCATTACATAATATCTCTCTAAAAGTAATAAAGGAAGAATTTTGTTTCCTTGAGGTTATTTTGAAATATTTAAAGGATGTGATGAGTGAAGTTTTTAATTTTCGGTCAAACCTAGCATTTTTTTGTCTTTTGTGTTGACAAATATTATGTACCTCAAAGTATAAGATGGTGAGGTATCTATGTCCTAAGGCCTTAGTAAGTGTCCACAACTACGTCACATTTTAATGTCTGCGATCTTTAAATGCCCTTCATTTGTTCGTAGTGCGCAATGTTCCCTAAAAATGTTGTATTTTTGATACTTGAATAGTTTTTTTTTCGTATATTGCTGGTCCTGATATATCAATAAATCCACAGTAATCGGCAGAACATTTGTAAAGATATGGTAGCAGTGCAAAATTAGTTGTATTAGATTCTTTCTATAATCTATGTGGAATTAAATTAAGAGTTTTATATTTTGGTTGTTGGTTACACGTATGAGGAACGTTTGTATTGTAAATTTTTATTTTTATTTCAAAACTATTCCATAGTTTATTTCATTGGATCCTAAATGGAGTTTCATAAATATAGTGTTTAGTGTAAATATTTTAGTGTCTTGTTGCACAGTAAAAGACGTTAGTTCCGGTATAAATGTGGAGTACATAGTGTAAAAATGGCTAGGATTAAAAACTTTCTAAAACGTACTAAACAATTTTTTTTAGATTCTTCTTAAATATTTGAAGACAAATACAGTTTTTTATATATCTCCAAAGGTATTCAGAAAAGTATTAATTAATTCATTAATTATATATTTTAATCCATATTAAAGAACACGTACAAGGACTTCTGAAAAATAGATCCACATTGAATGCAGTGTATAGGTCATAGTAAAGACATAACCAACATTTATTATAGACAGATAATAATATTTTAAATATCGTTTCGGGAAGAATGGAAGCTAGTAGACTTGCAAAAAGAGTTATAGAAGACAGACCAATAGACGAAGAAGAACAAGAGAGAGACCAGCCTGGAGTTGGATAGAGCGAGATTGCACATTCAGTACGATTCTATAATAGGATACTAAAATAAGGGATATTAGTGATAAGAAGAAGGGGAAATGACAATATTTATTTTGTTCATCGTAGTGGAAACAAAATGAAGATAATCAGAGGTATTTAAATTGTTTCGTCAAACAAAATTTTTTTATTAAGCGTCTCCTCTATACTATCCTCAGACCCCTTATAAGAGAATCTACAGCGCTAGCACAATTTCCTAACACAAAGTCTTGATCCAAACTTAAAGCCAAGCAAAAGATATTTTATCAGCTGCAAGTATCAAGCAGCTAGCAGAAGAAGCAGTGTATCACTACTTACGAATTCTTCGTAATTGAAGATTCTCTAACATTTTCTCTTCTGAGAATATTGTTGTTTCTTGAAGATACTTCAGCCCCATATACTCTTGAACTGTCATAAAAACTCTTCTTATTTGACTTATATTTCTTGATATTTTAATTACTAAAAAAACAACATAAACAATAGTAATAAAAATTGTTACTAGTAAGTAGTGATAGCATCAGCTTACAGCTAGGAAAAAGGAGCTGACAGCGATCACAGCAGTCATCAAGAACATGAAGGGCAAGCAGAGAAGGCACCTAGCACTGGAGGAGGCAGTTGGTATAGCACGAATGCAGCTATTACTGCAATGTTTATAACGCTGTTGTATATGTATTTATTCTTCATGACAATTGAAAAGTATCTAAATACTGATATCATTTTCTATATAAATGTACACTTAATCCAAGCAGACAAGTTATATTTCATTTATAATATTCATTGGTGAAATGATTAAGATAACAAATGAAATTGTGGTTAATGGGAGAATACTACCGACAAATGAATCACAGAAGTCATTTTAAAAAAATATAATCAAAAGCAGAATGGAAATCGAGTATAACTACTTAAATATTGGAAAATCGTGAAAAATAAACCAGAAAATTATAAAGGGATTTCATTACATAGTACCTCTCTAATAGTACAAAAAGAAGCAATTTGATTCTTTGAGTTATTTTGAAATATTTATGGGAGGTGATGAGTTTATTTTTTTAATTTTCGATAAAATTTAACATTTTTTTGTTTTTATTAAAAATATTATGTACCTCAAAGTATAAGATGGTAATGTATGAATGTCCTAAGGTGCTTGCAAGTGTCCACTATTACGTCATATTTTAAAGCATACGCTCTTTAAATGCCCGTCATTTGTGTCATGGTGCGCGATGTTACCTAAAATATTGTATTTTTTATACTTGAATAGTTTTTTTCATATACTGTTGGTCCTAATATGTCAATAAATCCACAGTAATCGGCTGAATCTGTGTAAATATATGATGATAGTGTAAAATTAGTTGTATTAGTTTTTGTTTTGGTTGTTGCATACACGTGTGAGGTATGTTTGTTTTGTAATTGCTTAGTTTTATTTCAGACCTATTCGGTAGTTTATTTATTTGGAGCCTATAGGTAGTTTCGTAAATATAGTGTTTACAGAAAATATTTAAGTGGCATGATGCATTGTAAAAGAAGATAGTTCCGGTATAAATGTTTAGTACATAGTGCAAAAATGGCTAGGATTCAAAATTTCTAAAATATAGTACAAGAAAAAGTGTCTTACGTTAAGGTTATTCATTAAAAAATTAAAAAAATATACATTTTTTATATATCTCTAAAGATAGTATGAAAAGTATTAATTAATGAATTAAACATATTAATCCATATTAAAGAACCTGTACAAGGGCTTCTGGAAAATGGATCAATGTTGGTTGCAGCGTATATGTCAAAATAAAGACATAACCGCATTTATTGTAGACAGAAAATAATATCTGAAAAATGCTTATGGAAAGAACGGAAGACACTAGATTCGCAAAAATAGCTATAGAAGATAGACCAATAGACGGGTGAAGAGCAAGACGAAGAGCAGCCTAGAGTTGGATAGAGAGAGGATGCAAATTCAGTACGTCTTCCTCCGAAGAGTGATTTGTGAAATAAACAGGATGAAGATTCTACAACTGAAGGATAAGAGTAATACGAAGAAAGGGAAATGACAATATTTATTTTGTTGTTCCTAGTGGAAACAAAATGAAGATCATCAGAGGTATTTAAATTGTTTCGTCAATCAACATTTTTTTTATTTAAGCGACTCCCCTATACTATCCTCTGACCCCTGATAAGGGAACCTACAGATCTACCGCAATTCCCTAACAAAAGCTTTTGATTCAAAACTAAATCCAAGCAGAAGATCTTAGTTATTCTTTTCTGAGTATCTTGTTGTTTCTTGAATTTTCTTCAGCCCCAAATATTATTGATAAGTCATAAAAGCTCTTCTTATTTGACTTATATTACCTGATGTTGTATTCACTGAAAATTAAATCTTAAATAATAGCAATAAAAATTACTACTAATCAGTAGTGATAGCATCAGCTAGCAGCTAGGTTAAAGCGGCTAACAGCAATCATAGCAGGCAACAGGAACATGAATAGCAAAGAGAGAAGTCACCTAGCACTGGAGGTGGCAGTTTAGCACAACCGGCATGCAGCTATTACTAAATTGTTTATAACACTGTTGTATATGTATTTTAATTTTTCATGAGAATAGAAAATATTTATAAATATTGATATAATTTTCTATATAAACGCACATTTATTAAAAGCAGACAAGTCATATTTGATTTCTGATATTCCTTGGTGAAATGATTAAGATAACAAATAGAATTATGATATTTGGGGGAATACTACGGACAAATAAATCAAAGAAGTTATTTTATAGTAATATAATAATAAGCAGTAGCAACCCACTAGAATGGAAATAGAGTATAACTACTCCAATATTAAACAAGGGTGAAAAATTAACAAGAAAACTATCGAGGGATTACATTACATAATATCTCTCTAAAAGTACTAAAAGAAGCAATGAGTTTCTTTGAAGTTATTTTTAAATATTTAAGGGTAGTGATGAGTGAAATCTTTAATTTTCTGTCAAATTGTTAACTTTGTTGTTTGTCTTAAAAAAAATCATGAATCACAAAGTATAAAATGGTGAAGTATCAATGTCGTTAGCCGCATGTAAGTGTTCAAATTGACGTCATGTTTTAAAAGCCATGCCCTTTAATTCCCCTTCATTTGGTTCGATATGAGCGATACTGCCTAAAAATCTATTATTGATACTTAAATAGTTTTTATATATTTTTGGTCTTGATTTATCAATAAATCCACAGTAATCGGCTAAAAATGTGTAAAGATATGATGGCAGTGTAACATTAGATGTATTATATTTTTTCTATAACCTATTTGGAATTGAATTAGAGTTTTTGCTTTGGTTGTTCTATACACGTGTGAGCACATTTGTTTTTTCAAAACTATTCGGTAGTTATTTTATTGGATTCTACAGGTAGTTTCGTGAATATAGAGCTAATAGTAAATATTTTAGTGTCGTGTTGCATAGTAAAAGAAGTTAGTTCCGGTATAAATTATTAGTACATAGTGTAAAAATACCTGGGATTAAAAACCCTCAAAAAGTATTATAAGAAAAATGTTTTTCCGTTGAGGATATTTTTAAATATTTGAAGAAAAATATAGTTTCTACATATCTCTAAAGGTACTCAGAAAAGAATTAATTAATAAATTAAGTATATTAATCCATATTAAAGAACCGGCACAAGGATTTCTGAAAAAAAAATCAAAATTAAGACATAACCACATTTATATATAGACAGAAAATAATATTTGAAAAATGTTTATGCATAGAATGGAAGACAATACATTTTCAAAAAGAGCTATAGAAGACAGACCAATAGATGTGAAAAGAGCAAGAGGAAGAGCAGCCTACAGTTGGATACAGAGCGGATGCACATTCTGTACGTCTTCCACCGAAGATTCATTTCGGAAATAAACAGGATGAAGACTCTACAAATAAAGGATAATAGTAATGAGAAGAAGGGGAAATGACAAATTCCTTTTGCTGTTTCTAGTGGAAACAAATGAAGATCAACAAGGCATTTAAATTGTTTCGTCAATCAACATTTTTTATTAAGCAACTCCTCTATACTAACTAACCTCTGAGCCCTGATAAGAGAATCTACAACTCTACCACAATTTTCTTACAAAAACTCTTGATCCAAGCCTAAAGTCAAGCAAATCATATTTTATCAGCTGAAAACAGCAAGCAGCTAGCAGAAGAAACAGAGTATCACTTCTTATGTAGTCTTATTAATGGAAGATTCTCTTAGGTTATTCTCTTCTAATATACTTCTTGTTTGTTGAATTTTCTTTAGCCCCGAATACTCTTGAAGCGTCATAAAAACTGTTCTTATCCTTGATCTTTTAATCACTGAAAATTTAAATATAAATAATAGTAATAAAAGCTTATTACTAGTAAGTAGTGATAGCATCAGCTAGTAGCTAGGAGCAAGCAGCTGACAGCAATCATAGCAGTGTACAAATGAACATGATGAGCAAAGAGAGAACTCACCAAACACTGGAGGAGGCAGCAGCACAGCAAACATACAGTTATTACTGTAATTTTATAACACTATTTTATATGTACTTCTTTTTACATGTGAATTCAAATATTTCTAAATATTGATATCATTTTCTATATAAATGTGCATTTATTAACAGCAGACAAGTTGTATTTGATTTCTAATATTCCTTGTTGAAATGATTAAGATAACAAATAAAATTGAGGTATATGGGAAAATACTATGTGTTAAATAATGAAATATAATAAGATAATCTACAGCTCTACCGCAATTTCCTAACAGAAACTTTTGGTCCAAACCTAAAGCCAAGTAAAAGCTCTTTTATCAGCTGAAAGCAGATAGCAAAAGAAGCAGAGTATCACTACTTATGTTTTCTTATTAATGGAAGATTCTCTTAGGTTATTCTCTTCTGATAGTCTTGTTGTTTCTGGAATTTTCTCCAGCCACAAATACTCTTGAATATTATCGAGGGATTACATTACAAACTATCTCTCTAAAAGTACTAAAAGAAGCATTTGATTTTTTGAGGTTATTATGAAAATTTGAGGGAGGTGATGAGTACAATTTTTAAATTTCGGTCAAATTTAGCATTATTTGTCTTTTATGCTAAAAAATATTATGTAACTCAAAGTATAAGATGGTGGAGTATCAATGTCCTAAGCCGCTTGTAATATCCAAATTGACTTCATATTTTAAAGGCTACGCTCTTTGAATGCCCTTCATTTGTGTCGGTGTGCGCGATGTTCCTTAAAAATTTTGTACTTTTGATACTTGAATACTTTTTTCATATATTGTTGGTCCTGATATAACAATAAATTCACAGTAACAGGCTGAACATTTGTAAAGATATGATGGCAGTGTAAAATTAGTTGTATTAGATTCTTTCTATAATCTATGTGGAATTGAATTAGAGTTTTAGTCTTGGTTGTTGCATACGCGTGTGAGCCACGTTTGTTTTGTAATTTTTTTATTTTTATATCAAAATGATTCGGTAGTTTATTTTATTGGATCCTAAAGGTAGTTTCTTGAATATAGTGTTTAGAGTAAATATATTAGTGTCCTATTGCATAGTAAAATGAGTTAGTTCCAGTATAAATGTTGAGTACATAGTGTAAATATGGCTATAAGGTACTATAAGAAAAACTTTCATACCTTAAATATTGTAAGAAAAATATTTTTATATATCTCTGAGAGTAATAAGAAAAGTATTAATTAATATATTAAATATATTAATCCATATTAAAATCCGGTACAAGGACTGTGAAAAACAGATCCACATAGGATGCTGTGTATATGTCAAACTAAAGACTTAACCACATTTATCATATACAGAAAATGTAATTTGTAAAATCATTTTGGAAAGAATGAAGACAATATACTTTTAAAAAGAGCTAAAGAAAATAGACCAATAGACGGAGAAGAACAAGAGGAAGAGTAGCCTAGAGTAGGGTTCAGAGAGAATTGCACAATTCTGTTACGTCTTCCTCCGAAGAGTGATTTGGGAAATAAAACGGATGAAGATTCCTCAAATAAAGGATAATAGTAATGATAAGGGGAAATGACAATATTCCTTTTGTTGTTCCTAGTGGAAACAGAATGAAGATCATCAGAGGTATTTAAATTGTTTCGTCATATCAACATTTTTTTATTAACCAAATCCTCTATACTATCCTCTAACCTCTGGTAAGAGAATCTACAGCTCTACCGCAATTTTCTAGCAGAAGCCCTTGATCCAAACCTAAAGTCAAGCAAAACAACTTTTATCAGCTGAAAGCAGCAAGCAGCTAGCAGAAGAAGCGAGAGATCACTACTTACGTATTCTTATTAATGGAAGATTCTCTTACGTTATTCTCTGTTGTTTCTTGAATTTTCGTCCAGCCCCCAAATACTCTGGAACGTCATAAGAACTCTTATTTTTTCCTTTATATTTTTTGATCATTTAATCACTGAAAATTAAAAATAAATCATCATCATCAGCATGAACAAATTCGTTTTAGGCCATGTGGCCTGTACGGTTAAAAAATAAATAATAGTAATAAAACGTATTACTAGTAAAGTAGTGATATCATCAGCTAGCAGTAAGGAGAAATTCAGCTGACAGCGAACATAGCAGGCAACAAGAACATGAAGAGCAAAGAGAGAAGTCACCTAGCACCGCTGACCAGGCAGTTTATTACTCCAATGTTTATAACACTGTTGTTATATGTATTTAATTTAACATGAGAATTGAAAATATTCCTAATTATTGATAAAATTTTCTATATAAATGTACTTCTATTAAAAGCAGACAAGTTATGTTTGATTTTTTAATATTGCGTGGTGAAATGATTAAGATAACGAATAAAATTTTGGTATATGAGGGAATACTGCCGACAACTAAATCACAGAATTTAATTTTATAAAAATATATTAATAAGCTGTTACCAACCCACTAGAATGGAAATCGAACATACTTACTCCATATTAAAAAAGGGTGAAAAATAAACCAGAAAATTATCGAGGGATTACATTACATATGATCTCTCTAAAAGTACTAAAAGAAGCATTTGTTTCTTTGAGGATTTTTTTAAATATAAGGGAGGTGATGAGTGAAATCTTTAATTTGGCGGTCAAGTTATTTAAATCATTGTTTATTGTGATGATCTTGAAGAAGATCATAGCAACTCCGGCCGTGAAAGTCTACGTGAATACATTGTTATTTGTGTTAAAAAAATTGTGTATCTCAAAGTATAAGATGATGAAGTATCAATGTCCTATGCCGCTTGTATGTGTCGAAATGAATTCATATTTTAAAGGCACGCTCTTTAAATGCCCTTCATTTAGGGTCGGAGTGCCCGATGTTCCACAAAAATGTTGTATTTTTGATACTTGAATAGTTTTTTTCATATATGTTGGCATGATATATCAATAAATCCACAGTAATCGGTTGACCATTTGTAAAGTTATGATGGTAGTGTAACATTAGTTGTATTAAATTGTTTCTATAATCCATGTGGAATTGAATTAGAGTTTTGTCTTGGTTGTTGCATGGACGTGTAAGGGACATTTGTTTTGTACATTTTTATTTTCATTTCAAAACTATGCCGTAGTTTATTTTTATTGGATCCTAAAGGTAATTTTGTGAATGTAGTGTTTAGAGTAAATATTTTTAGTGGGTCGTATTGCTTAGTAAAGAAGTTAGTACCGGTATAAATGTTGAGTACATAAAGTAAATAGGCTAGGATAAAAAAACATTCTAAAAAGTACTATAAGAAATACTTTCTTACGTTGAGGTTATTCTTAAATATTTAAACAAATATATATATAATATATCTATATATATATATATATATATATATATACATCTAAAGATATTAAGGAAAGTATTAATTAATATATAAATATATCAATCCATATTAAAGAACCTGTATGAGGACTTAGGAAAAATAGATCCACATTGGATGCAGTGTTATGTCAAACTAAAGACTTAACTACATTTATAATATATTTTATATCTTATAATATATTTTTATATTTATAATATACTGAAAAAAGTTATTTGAATAATAATTTTGGAAACATGGAAGACAGTAGACTTGCCAAAAGGTGCTAAAGAAGGAAGACCAATAGGACGGATAGAAGAGCAACGTAGAATTGGATACAGAGAGGGTGCACATTCTGTACGTCTTCCTTCAAAGAGTGATTTGGCTAATAAACAGAATGCAGATTCTACAAATAAAGGATAATAGTAATAAGAGGAATGGGGAATGACAATATTTCTTTTGTTGTTCCTAGTGCAAAACAAATGAAGATCAATCAGAGGTATTTAAATTGTTTCGTCAATCAACATTTTTTATTAAGCAAATCCTCTATACTATCCCCTGCACCATGATAAGAGAATGTACGGCTCTTACCGCCAATTTCCTAACAGAAACTCTTGACCCAAACCTAAAGTCAAACATAAGGTATATTATCAGCTGAAAGCAGTTAAGCGGCTAGCACAAGAAGCAGTGTAACACAACTTACGTATATTTTATTATTCGAAGATTTCTCTTTAGGTTATTCTCTTCTGATAATCTTGTTGTTTTCTTAAATTTTCCTCATGCCCCAATATTCTTAAAAGTCATAACAACTATTTTATATGACTATTGTTTCTTGATCATTTAAACACTTAAATTTAAAACATATATAATAGTAAAAAAATATATTTACTAGTAAGTAGTGATATCATCAGCTAACAGCTAGGAGAAAACAGCTGACAGTGATCATAGCAGGCAACAAGAACATGAAGAGCAAAAAGAGAAGTCACCTATCACTGGAGGAGGCAGCTAGCCCAGCTGGCATGCAGTTATTACTGCAATGTTTATAAGTCTGTTTGTATATGTATTTCGTTTTAATGAAAATTGAAAATATTTTCAAAAATTGATATCTTTTTTTCTACATACATGTACATTTATTTCAAGCACGACAAGTTTATATTTGATTTTTAATATTCCTTGGTGAATTCATTTAAGATAACAAATAAAAAAGTTTTGGTATAAGGAATAAACAGTAGAAATCCTCTAGAATTGAAATCGAGTATAACTACTCCAATATTAGATATGAATAAAAAATAAACTAGAAAATTATCGAGGGATTACATTACATAATATCTCTCTAAAAGTACTAAAGAAGCATTTTGTTTTTTAAGCTTATATTAATAATTTGAGGGAGGTGATGAGTGAAAATTTAATTTTCGGTCAAATTTAAAATGTGTTTTGTCTTATAATAATGCAAAATTTATTATGTACCTCAAAGTATAAGACGGTTAAGTATCAATATCTTACGCCGCTTGTAAGTGTCCAAATTGACGTCATATTTTAAATGCTACGCTCTTTAAATGCACTTGATTTGGAACGGTGTGCGCTATGTTCCCTAAAAATGTTACATTTTTGATACTTGAATAGTTTTTTTTTCATATATCGTTGGTCCTATATATCAATACATCCGCAGTAATCGGCTGAACATTTGCAAAGATATAATGACAGTGTAAAATTATCTGTATTAGATTATTTTTATAATCTATGTGCAATTGAATTAGAGTTTTTGCTTTGGTTGTTGCATGGACGTGATAGGTACATTTGTTTTCAAAATTTTTATTTTTATTTCAAAACTACAAGGTAGTTTATCTCATTGTATCCTAAAGGTAGTTTCGTAAATATAGTGTTTAGAGTAAATATTTTAGTGTCATAATGCATAGTAAAAGAAGTTAGCTCCTGTATAAATATTGAGTACATAGTGTAAAAATGGCTAGGATTAAAATCTTTCTAAAAGTACTATAAGAAAAATGTTTTACCGTTGTGGTTATTCTTACATATTTAAATATATATATATATAAGGTTTATCTAAAAGTATTCATCAATAAATTAAATATATTAATCCATATTAAGGAACCGGTACGAAAATTTCTGAAAAAGAGTTCCGCATAGGATCTGTGTAATTGTTCAAAGTAAAGACTTAACTACATTTATAATAGACAGAAAATAAAATTGAAAAATAATTTTGGGAAGAATGGAAGACAATAGACTTGCAAAAGCAGCTAAAGAAAATAGACCAATAGACGGGAGAAGAACAAGAGGAAGAGCAGCCTAGAGTTGTATAGAGAGAGGATGCACATTCAGTACGTTTCCTCCTTAGAGTGATTTGGGAAATAAACTGGATGAAGATTCTACAAATAAAGGATAATAGTAATGACAAGAATGGGAAATGAATATATTCCTTTTGTTGTTCCTAGTGGAAACAAAATGAAGATCATCAGAGATTTAAATGGTTTCGTCAATCACCATTTTCTATTAAGCAACTACACTATACTATTCTGTGACCCCTGATAAGAGAATCTACAGTTCTACCGCATTTTCCTAACAGAACTCTTGATACAAACCTAAAGTCAAGCAAAAATATATTTTATCAGCTGAAACCAGCAAGCAGCTAGCAGATGAAACAGAGTATCACTACTTGCGTATTTTCATTAATGGAAGATTCTCTTAGGTTATTCTCTTCTGCTAATCTGTGGTTTCTTGAATTTTTTTCAGCCCCACATACTCTTGAACCCTCATAAAACTCTTCTTATTTGACTTATATTTCTTGATCTTTTAATCACTGAAAATTAAAACATAAATAATAGTAATAAAAATTACTAGTAAGTAGTGATATCATCGGATAGCAACTAGGAGAAAGCAGCTGACAACGAACATAGCAGGAAACAAGAACAAGAAGAACGAAGAGAGAAGGCACGTAGCACTGGAGGAGGCAGCTAACACAACAGCATGTAGTATATTATAATACAGATTTCTATCACTGTTGTATTATGTATTGCATTTTTCATGGAGAATCGAAAATATTTCTAAA